>CAEFZY010017107.1:0-10393 GCA_903066815.1 Brachyrhaphis roseni
AATAATAATAATAATAATAATAATAATAATAATAATAATAATAATAATAATAATAATAATAATAATAATAATAATAAACATCTGTTGTAGTTCAATGACCATGTTATTGATAAATAAAGATATAGCTGCCGTCTCCAAATCTTTCTCTTCCATGGCGGTAATAAAGGATTCTGATGATACTTTTCTTTAAAACATGAGTCCTAAAACTCACTTCCAAGTGAGCCTGTTCACTTCCAAGTAGTAATGCTGGGCAAAAGTGGAGCAGAAATTACACTGAATGCTGTCTGAATATAACATTTTTTATTATATTTTTTGTTATAAGTAGTCATTCAACACTGGTTGAAGCTCTCAGCAAAGTGCTTTTAAATCCCTGGGTACAGTGCTTGAGGTCTTCAAGCTACATTTGTCCTGACCTATTACTCCTCGTTGGACAAACCTTAATAAATAAATAATCTTTTTCTTTCTCATACTTGAGCTAGATTTTTTCACCACTTTCACTCCTTTTCTCATTGGTGGCTATTGTGTTAGCACTGATGTTCAAGTCCTTACATCATAACTTTATTTTTAGGCTGCCTTGTGTTCGCTCCTTTTCTTTCCACACTTTTTTTTACAAATTTCTCAGTTCCAAACAACTGAAAAGGAAAAACTATTAAAAAAATTATAAAGCCTTTGATTTTAAAATGTTAATCCAGCTGGGTTTTGCATATTATATATTAATAATTTATTTTAATTACTACAAAAGGAATAATATGTTCAGAATTTATTAGAAGCACAACTCAGCAGTTGGTTAATTATAGTAATAGAAAAGCTGTAAATTCAAATAAGTTTCTATTCCTGTGATTTTTCTGACAGCATAAGGGCCCATCAAGGCCTAAATCCAATAGTCAGCACTTGGTCAAATGGTTTCAGGATGTTAGTTTTCACAATTTGAAAAGAACAGATATGTTTTGGATTTAGGATCACATATCCAAGTGGTCTGGGTCACATTGATAAATCTGATCTGTGTCCTTCAGGCTATTGTAAAAAGATCAGATATAGGTCCATAAGGGCAAAATAAAAATCGGACTGCAGTCATTTCATACTGCAGTGTGAAAGCACCCTTTAGTGTTAGATGCTGAGGGGGGTTGAGCATGGTTGTGACAAGAAGGGGTGGATTACAAGAGGCTGAGAACAAATAGAGCCTCTTGATGATTGAGAGTGACAAATGAGAGCTAATTTTGGCATGCTGACCTCATCGTGCAGCACCTTTTAATCTGTTCTTTTGTGCTTTATGCTGTTTTGTCAGATTAAAATGTCTTTTTTCACTTGCTTTCTTGATCACAATCTCATTTGTTTTATTCCTCCCAGTTAGTTTCACTTCATTCTTCAATTGCCCTTATTTGATTTTGCTAAATTATCAGATGATCATTTACTTGTTTCAAAGTACTCAACATACACCTCATATTATAGACAGTTTACCATCTTTAAATAAAAAGAAAGAACAATCTCCTAATGGGTCTGCTTTATATTTTCATGTTATAGCGGGACTGAATTTGCACTGGAATCATACTGTAAAGAAGCTCTTATATGTAGATGACAGTGTAGCAGAAGCTCTGGTAGATTCACCACACATATGCTTTCTTATGTAAAACATGAAAGTATTGTAACCACTTTATATTTGAGAGCCCTATGCATATGATTTATGGCACTCGCCCTCACACTTATGGAGTGTGCGCTGATGGACAGTTTTATTTTTATGACAGATGACCAAAGTGATAATTGCCTAATGGTGCAGAGAGCATTGCTTAATAACTTTGTTCATTCAAGGTAATATCTTCACCATGCTGTTTTTACTTTGCTCACCATGTGGAAGAGCACATGGAAGGGATGCATTAGTGTCTAGAGAGATGGTAAACATCTTCCATCTGACAAGAAGATGAGCTTAATTCTGCTTATGTATCTATTAGTGTTGTCTCCAGTTTTTTTTTCTTCTTTCTCAGCAGTGCTTGAAACATGCACAGACATGCTATGATGAAGTAGTCACCACAGATTGTGTTCAGGAAAATCTAGACATCTTTGTGCCACAAGGACATGTATACAATCCAGTCAGTTAAACTTTATTTTTATAGTTGTGATGATAGCTTGTGCCTGACTGTGACGGAGGAAGCAGCTCCTCTTGATCTCTTACCTTACTATCACCCTCTTTCCCTATTTTTCTGTTATCTTGGAAAGTGTTTTTTTCATTGATTCACTGAGCCAAAGAGATATGATAACAAATTGTTTTCTAAATGACACCTCAGCTGAAAGCTTTAATCAACTTAATTCCTCCATCTACCATTTATCCAGAAACTCAATAAATGAGCAGGTACATAACTTTCACTCTAAAATTTTGGACATGACCGATTCCATTGCTCCCATTAAAGTGAAGGTTGTCTCTAAGAGTAAGAAATCCCTGTGGAGAAATGATCCACAAGTAAGAAGTTCAATAAAAAAGGGGGAGTCGAAAAGCCACATGGAGGTGGCGAGGAACTGGACTCCAGCTTCACAGACACAACGTTTGTGTGAAAAAGCCTGGTTGGCTATTTAAACCCATCAATAGTTGCTTAGAACAATTATTAATAAAACTAGATTTTGTTTTATTAAAAAAAAAAAAAAAAAAAAAAAAAATCAACCTTTAATCAACAAACTCACTACATTCAACTAAGCTACTGAGAAAATGATGAGAATGATGAAACTAATGAAACAACAGTAAAAGTATAAAAATAAAACCAATAAGATGATGCAATGATGTCACAGTTCAGCGCGAATTGTGAATGTTGAGAAACTAGGTTTAGGAATATGGGAATGAGGTGAAATTAGTTTTAACCAATTCTGATTAGTTGGCACCAAATATAGTGTGAATTCCTCAGACAGCAACTCTAGAGACATGTAACAAATGAAGCAAAAAATGACCCATAATATAACAATGTCACAGTCCAGTATGAATATTTTGTTGTAAATATTTTTGTCAGTGAGGCCAAATTAGCTCTGAATAAATTGTGCTTGTGTTTTCAAAGTGTGGGAGAGCTAGACCTGGAGGAGCTGTGTGGTGAAGGTGGCGATCTGTGAAGTGCATTTTTCTTCACATTTTATGCTCCACTAATCTGGAATAAACTTCCTGAAATCTACAAAAATGCTGAATCACTGAGTTACTTTATCACTAAACCTAATGAACAAAAAAAAATAATTTAAGTTTTTCTTTTGATTACTTACTGGAGCACAGATTGATTCTAGTCTTCGTTCCAATATTTTATGATGATGAGTTTTAATAGTGATATTTGGAGAAAAAAAAAAAGTAATGTTTGCTACTTGTTTGTGTTTTATATTATCACCTTGAATTGCCTGCTGCCAAAATGTGCTATACAAATAAGCGTGCCTTGCCTAAAAACGTCAAACTCATTTTTCTCCACTCTGAGATCAGAATTACACTTCCATTTACACACAGTAAAACACACATAATGCAGTGGCCTGTGGTTACACTGCATATCCCATCTCAATGTGGAACCTGGGGGGACAGAGATTTATGACTCTTGTCTCCACAAGCAGCTTTGGATTCAAAAATCTGTTGAGCACCTCACAAAAAGACATTCATGCAAGTGTGAGGCCTGGCGAGCAGAGGGGTTGTATATATCAGCACATCAGAATGATAAATGCACAAAACACACCGAGCTGCTCATAATGCATCCCATATTCAGATAGCCGCAAGAAAAGCTGTATGGATACTAAGAGATGGATATCCCACAAAGGACAAAGAGATATTTGACCAGTTTCTTTTGTGTGTCATGACTGCATTATTTCAAAATCGGCTTCATGAAATGGAGATACCTACTTAAAGCCGGTGAACTAAAAAGCCATAAATCTGATTTTTGTGTAGGTGAAAGGGTTATGTTAGGATAGAGCCTCCTTGTGCAAATCACATTGTGTCAACAAAATGTGGACTTTCTTTGTGCTGATGACAAAATGACCTAAAATTTTAGAAAACATAGAAGGTAAACCAATATTTGTTGAATTTCACTCATAATAAATGCAAGCTCAGTTTACTCATAATCTTGGTGCAATTGATGAAGACTGATCTGTCAATCAGTCCAGTGGGTTTGCCAGCAACTGACCAATCAGCGGTTGAAATTTGTCCCGAAACGTCACTTGTCTGGAGGAACTGAACCTCCAACAAAGTTGCCACAGTCTACCAGTGTGAATGCGCTGCAGTCAAAGAAATCTGGTAAAAAGTAATCAGGAGAAAATGGTGAAGCATGAACTTAAGTCACGCTTTACCCAGAGCATTTAGAGAGCAGAATGGAGTTGAAATCAACAGTGATCGACGGCATAACTAAAACACGTTACTCTCTACAAAGGCTTTTGTCATCATTACATTATTGTTTCAGTGTAGAGACACTACATTTGCAGTCTCATTTAAGAGGGAAATAATCTGGAGAGAGATGCCACATATCCACAGCTAGAAGTTTAAAATAAAGTGAGCTCACATTTACTTGCCTTTGTAAATTGCTTCATAAAACCCAAACCATGCATTTCGAGTGGATTCAGAGTCAGTTGTGTGTAGCTCGTTTAAGTGCCCATGTCACCAGGGCTGCCAACCATGAATTAATGAATGAAGTTAGAAATGTCAGGGCAGGTCCCAGATCGCTTTGCTGTGGTTCAGCTGCGGCGCACTGTCAGCACCAGGCGGCTAACTGATGGTCAGAGGCCTCCCCCACAAAACAACACATAGACATGCAGGCACCCACACACACTGCATGCTGAGGCCCCGTCTTGTTTCAAAAAAGGTCATTCTTGTCTCGTCCTCTCGCTATAGTGGATGATCAAATCTCTGCTCTCTAGCCCTCTTGGTGATACATTTGACAGTTATTACTTCATGTAAATGCTACTGCATCCTCATTATGTACATATTTTATCCATATCTAAGATTGAAATTTTGGTAAAATAAAATTTCTCCTATAACCAGAGTGACATTATCGTCAAACCCCTCGTATGCTCATCTGTTTCTGCATTCAAATCCTATATGAATATTCTGGCGAGGAAAAGTAAACGCTACCATAGATAGAGTGATAATCTTCTCTTTTTGTCACTCTTTTTCATCATCTTTCCCCGCCTTTCATCACCCTGTACTCTGTGTGTGCCAGCAGCAAAATGTGATTGATAAAGAGATTACAAACAGCTTGACATGGAGAGCAGCTGTGTTTGAACATTATGTTCTGAAACAGTTTGAAAGGATTCAGAAAGAGTAGACAAGTCAATGTGGCTGCACACAGTTACATCTGCACATTATTTAGCCTCATGTCCTTTTCTACTTCACTTTTGATCATACAGCTCAGATGTCTTAAGAGTATGTGAAGGAATTTTGTAATATTTAGTCAATGTTTAGGATCCTACAGCAGGCAATTTCTAAACCCAAACTGCTGGGCAACAGTTGTTTGTCTTAGAGTCTTATTGCACCAATGTGGGCTCACATGAATATACAATTAAGAAAATAATAATTACTGAGCCACTAAATCATTTGCCAATGAGATGATTGAAGAGAATGTATACTCTAACTCACACTTGTACTATTTATGGTTGGATTCTCACATTAACAGAAATGTAAATCTGATCGTTTTAGTGGGGCCAGTGAAGCGTATCTATTCGTCACTCTGGCATACAAACAACACTTAGTTTCTGAGGAAACTTTCAGTGCCACATACATCAACACACACAAACCTTTTTTAATATAGATGTGATTATATTATTGCAGCATTCACTACTGTGTGTTTAGAAGCAAGTGTGCTTCTGTCTCCTTCTAGTTCTTCAACTGAAGTCTATTTTTCACATCAACTTGCCAATGTGTCGGGGAAATTAACCACCTGGATATAATTTTGTGTATTTACATGTCAATGTTCATCAATACATACGGTACAATTTAAAAAAAAATAAACTCGAACTTGAACAAACATGTTATTGATATTGTCTCCATTGTCATGGGTTTAGGATATGCCTTTTTTTATGTACTAGTGGTTTCTGTTGTGGCTGTTGGAGTCAGAAAAAGGAAGAAAAACAATTTGTGCCATTAACCAGTACACCTACATAAATACTAAAAACAAAAAAAAAATGTAAAACATGATCGTAAAAGCTAATTAGGAAAATGTTAAAATCAGAAACAGGTCTATCACTTGAGTACAACAAGTGATTACAATTTAAGGTTCAACAGCATTAGCACACTCCAATTTCTTTGGCACATTTGATAAAGATGTGTAAATGCTTTTTTTGTAATATCATCTAAGATGTAAAATATTGGTGCAGATACATTAAAGCTTCATTATGTGGGTTTTAAGACAAATATGTTTTTCACATATTTGTCAAAATTGTCACTGTATCATAACAATCTGGTATGAATCAGATTAAGATAAAAATTGGGGATTTTTATCACAGTTACAAATGAAGAAAATTGCATGACACAAGGATGACAGTAAAATGGAAAATACGATTATAAAAAAGGCTGGATTCATAGTCTGAACTACATTTTGAGGACTGGCTAAATGTAAATAGCTTCATATTATACTGAAAGTAAACAAGAAGGACAAATTAATGGTAATTAGATGCTAATTAAATGACTGATTTAATCAACTGAAAAAAGCAGAAATAAGAAAATTCTTCAGCAAAACGTTTTTAATTGGAACAGATTCTTCTCTCTGAATTAATGTATTATTTTTAAGTATTTAAGGTAGATTTTTTTTTTTTCCCACTTTCATAATAGAATTATTTTGAAAAACCTTATACCAAGATAAGGCTTTTCAAAGAGTTTTTCAGTGGTGCTAAAATTCTTCTTTTTTTTGTAAAGATAAGGAGCAAAATGTAAACAGTTAACCTTTTTTAAAGTGATGCTAAGGATCAGGCAATGAAGGACTAAGCATTATTAATTTTATGTTACTTTAATGTTCAAGAGGAGTTCCTTCACCACATAGCCTTTTATGATACATATTAAGGTAGGTAAAAAAAAGTTGAATTACTGATGACAATCATAGAAGAGAGAAATTAACAGAAGTTGTATGTGCATCTTGTCAAGCCTCTGACAGATAACAGATGTTCAGAGCAAAGAAAGATTACAGTTTTGCCACCTCTTGTTCCGATCTGCCTCAGGACCCAGTGCTTTGCAAATGTATCCTGTCAGATGTGTCATGTGTCTGCTAAAGACAAAGAACGCACAGTACATGTTGTCTTTCACTTGTGCTTCAAATGGTTTCCAGGCCTGTTAGTAAGACGTAACCCAGTTCCAGACAATGGGAGTGTTCAATATGACAGAGCTCCATGCCAGACGCTTCACAGAAGCTTCAATTCACTATTTACTGTTTTTCATGTCACAGAAACAAGATTTGAAACTCACAGAAAGGAACACATTTCCCCCTCCCCAAAAAATCCCAATAAAATGTGTTGCATGCCCTACATTGCTTTTTTGTCTTGGGGAGTTTAAATGTAAGAAACGACAGCCAAAAAGATCAATTTTTGTCTCATCTGTCCATAGGATATTCTCCCAGAAGTTTTATGGCTTGTCAACATACAGTTTGGCAAATTCCAGTCTGGCTTTTTTATGAATTGTTTTCAACAATGGCGTCCTCCCATTAATAAGTCCACTTTGGCTCAAACAACATTGGATGTTCTGGTGCAGGAACAAACCAAGCAGTGAAGAAGGAGGAGAGCATGTTAAGCAAAGTATCATGAATATTGAACAAAATATTTAATATTCTTTGCTATGCAGCTAGATTAGTATAAAATCTGTTACATTATGAAATTATATCACTCCCTATAAGATTTAAAAGGAATAGTGAAAATTACTTTTTCTTTTCTTGCCCTCTTTAACAGCATCCCTTGGGCTACTGGAGCTCTTAGCGTTTGCCTGTATTACCTGTGCCACAGGCCAACTCTGAACATACGCTTTTCTGTTTGGTCCTACAAACTAGGGATTTCATGTTGAGTGGCATGTTTTTTCTTTTTATTTATTATTTGCTATAGTTACTGTTATTTAAACAGTAACTATAAACTGTTTTGTGAGAGCTGTAAACAGTTTAATATAAGAATATGTAGTACATGTTGTGTGAACTGTGTAATGAGAACAACTTCTGATCAATATTATACTTTACCACATTGTTTTTACATATTATATGTGACAACTATTTTACTCTACCAAAATAAAGTAATTAAATTTAAATGTTAGATAATGCCCACAGCTAGCTGTATTATTTCTTGCCGTCCCTCCTCTAAGTTAATTCCTCCAAATTAGAGAGAAAGACTCAGACAGGGAGCCTCAACATCCTCTGGGAAAAGCTGTTCGTACACTCACTCTCCTCAAAATGCCTTTGGGTAGGCTTGGACTTAAACAGATTTGAGCTGCTTGCTGTTCTTCAGTTAAATTGAGCTCCAGTTACAGTCTCTGTTGATTTCCCCAAAACAGCCACTGGCCTGACTGGCAGCTGGCAATGTTCACCCACTGCGACTTCGGTGCCTGAGGTATTACTGAGCAAAGTCCAGCGCAGCCTCAACATGTTAGCGTGACATCTTTAATGGGTCCGCTTGCCTTCTAACACCTAACACTGTTGACATGAGCAGGAATTTTGACTAAAATTTTCCCTGACAGCAATTCTAAATATCTAAGAGGTGTTAAGAGGGGGATGTCATTTACAAAGTAAGAGGTGAAAGACATTGCTTATTTTTAAGAGGACTTCCTGGGCAGTTCATTTTAGTACATTTTACAGTGTCGACACGACATACAAGAAGTACAAAGGAGGCTCTATAAAGAAACCTTAGGTAGCATCAACCAGACATTGGAAAATAAATAAAAAAGCTTGAACCAGAAGACCTGAGTGATTTAGAGGGTTAATATAAGGACAACAGATCTCTAATGTATTTTGGTGCTAAGCCATTCAGTGATTTATGGATTAACCAAATTATTTTAAAGTTTATTCACTGAATTGCAAGGAGTCAGTAAAAGGGATGTATAACTGGAATGATATGCTCTATTGTCCTAGCTTTAGTTAGGACGTGGATCAGCTCTAGCTGTCTGACTTACTTTTTAGGCAAACCTGTGAAGACACCGTTGTAATCAATTCGACTAACGCTAAAAACATGGCTGGGTTTCTGACATTTGTTCTTTAATCCCAGAAATGTTTTTCAGATGATAGACGGCCGACTGTATCCCATGGGTGTCTAGCTCCAGTCCTCAAGGGTGAGGACTGACTTTGGACAACAATAGTGTTAACAGAATTCAGGCTTTGTTGCTCAAGATACTTTTTCTGAAAGACTTTTTGTAGCTGTTTACCAGTCTCTGACATGAGTCTGGAATAATAAAAAAACTAATGTGAGGCCCAATTTTACCAATTTATTCGAGTCCATGAAGGTCAGCTGTAATTTTCAGCCTGGTTATTTATTTTCAAGGCTGCACATTTCCTCTGTTAAAGAAATAATAAAATGCGGTCTGCGTTTGATTTAGAACAACATCCTAATCCACTGCGGTGCCATCAACACTTTTTACAGCGTTGCATTAGGACGGCGACAGCTTGGAAGACAGTGAAATCAGATTACCATGACAAAGCAATCTGTTCGGTGCCTCTTGAGTTTGCATGTTATTAACTGTTGTTAAAAATTTGTTCACAACTTGAGCCAAAAAAAATAGAAAAAAAGTTTGTCACTACTGTCTTATTGGATATGTGTTGTCATTAATTAAAAACAAGGCTTTCTTGTGAAAAATCTAATCAAGTACACAGGGGGGTTTATCGTAAAAGCTGTAAAGGACCTTAGTTAGAAAAGTTTCTTGGAAGTGGTGTGTAACTCCCAACATACCAGCCTCTCTTTGTAGAAATCTGGATCCCTTTTGACTTTTCTCCCAAATCCCGGGGAGCTTGCTAACCATATGTTAATATATGCTAATCCTCAATGAATTTACATGCCACTTTTAACCAATAAGCTCAGCTTCAACAAAAGGCTTGAGGTAACCTTTCTGTCATTACGCAGCCACAGCAGCTCAGAAAGAAGCTCTCTCTGCAATATATGCTCACAGAGACCATTTCAGCCACTAAAACATCCTCCACTATACAGCTAAAATGTATTTATTTATTTATTTATTGTATAAATCTAAGGAAACATTTTATTGCAAGCAGTAAAAGGGCAAGCAGCCTTATATTCTAAATCTTTATACATGTACTTGGCACTTTAACAAAAAAACAACATATATATATATATATATATATATATATAAAAAAAAAAAATTCCCTTCTCACCCACCGCGGGCGGTGTGTTTCTTCCTCTTAGCTCGGGTCCTCTACCAGAGGCCTGGGAGCTTGAGGGTTCTGCGCAGTATCTTGGCTGTGCCTAGGACTGCACATTTCTGGACTGA
>CAEFZY010017108.1:0-11637 GCA_903066815.1 Brachyrhaphis roseni
GAGTGTGCGTGGCTATTTTTTTGGAGTATGCGAGAGTTTTTGGTAGTGTGTGAGAGACAAAACGTAATTTTTTGGAGTGTGCGTGGCTATTTTTTGGAGTATGCGAGAGGTTTTGGTAGTGTGTGAGAGACAAAACGTAAATTTTGTCCTAAACGGCCCCTCATATTTATCAGCGTGGTGTCACATGCAAAATAGTTTGATGTGAACACTGTTTCCTGCTGAGCAGTTTACTGCACAACACAGAGTGTGCGTACATGGTCATTAAAATTGTTCTTTGCGCGGACTTCCACTTTGAGTCCATGTTGAGTCCGCATTGAGTTTTCGAGGACCTCCACAGACTGAGGTCATACACCCAGGTATGTTGGGACCTTAAGTGCTGAATAGAGATATGATTCAGCACTTAAGGTCTCACTGAGATATGAAGTGAGAGGATATGATTCATAATTTTCATCAAATGAAATAGTGGCTAGATGAAAGCCACTGAAGATCAAATTATGACTTACTCCCCTACGTTCAAAATGTTATTTCTGGCATAAAGACTAGACTGTACATCTTCCCCAACATGTAATTTCATCCCTGTGAAACATTAGCTATGTCAACATATTTATCTGGGGTACTTATCTGTAAGAGAAGGACAACATGAATGGAACTAAACACCAGATAATTCTATTAAAGGTTGAAAAAAGCTTAAGACTGCAGCAACAGTGTATATTGTAATGCCCAAGATAGCATTTCTGGACTTATAGTCTTACATCTACATAGGTGTTTCACTTAACAAGGATATTGGATTTTATAACTTTTTATCTGGACATAGTTGATTTAACTCGTTTTGCCAGAAAAAGTCCAACAGCACAACATGGCACCAGATTCTTTTGCTGTTTGCCACCAGTGCTTTTCACTAGATTTATCAGCTACAAGGCTTGTGTAAGCTTGTCAGTTGTTTAAGCATAAGAAGGAAAATTAATATCCTCACCTCACCAATAAAAATAAAAACGGCATCAGTTGAATAAATCTTTGAAACTATCAGTACTTTTTAAAGTACTTTTGGTTGCGAGGAGGGAAAGAATGTTATTAACTTCCTCTGTCAAACTTCTTAAAGTGTCACAGTAACATAAAACAAGACCACACTATGAGTAACAGCAGCACTTTCATTTATGTTCTGTGCCATTGTGGAATCAAAAAAAGTTTAGGGTTTCTCTTCTGGTGCTTTCAGTACTGAAAGAGGAAAAATAAGGAGGCTGATATAGCTATAGCAGTAAATCCGTGGCTCTGGTCTTGGTTCTACTGGACCTGCATTCTACTTATCTAGATTAACAGACATTAAAGAGCAACAACATGCAAAAACGATCCAGTCTAATGAATTTCCATCTAGAGTGATTCATCTCAGCAGCACAAAAGGATAATAAAATCAGCAGGTCATTGAAATGGTGTCTATATTAGTCTCTCTTAAAAATAAAAAATCAGGCAAATAACTCATCCAAAATCCCAGTAGTCTTTAAGTAATTGCACTGGCTTTTTAAAATCACGTTGACATCTTATAAGGAACTGGATGGTCTTGGACCTAACTACATTTCAGGTCTGGAGCATGCTAGCTCCTCTTCACTCTGCATTCCTACAACCAACCAGGGTAATGTAGCATTTAGCTTCTAAGCTACCTGAGCTCTGTAAACACTACCTGAAAAGCTGAGATGTGCAAAAGCTGTTGGAAACCAACAGCTTTTGCATAATAATATAATAATATAATATAATATAATAAATAAGGAGAGAAAAAGTTAGTTTACTGCTGCTTTCCCACAAATGTCAAATTTTACTCTTATTTTTTTTTAAAAATCTTGTATGTTAGATCTTAACATTCTTTCTTCTGCTTCCTCTTTTGTTTTCAAACCTTGCATTTTTGAATGGAGTTGTGAAAATGCAAGCTGTGTTTGACAGTTTCTTGTTTTTCTTTTATTGTTTTATCAATTCAACCTGTTGGGAAACACAGATGCATAGTAGCCCTTTGTGTAATTCTGAAATATTTACATTCCTATGATTATCTCTGTGCATATCATATTCTAAATAAACACATAGGTTTCTGCTACAGAGAGCAGATAGATAGAGGATTATTGCCTACCAATTCACTGCCATGGTTCTTGTCTCCTCAGGGGGAGACGGGTGATGTTGGACCAACTGGTGATGTTGGACCTAAAGGTGCCCCGGTGAGTTGACATAAACATTACGTTTGTGAGTACATGTATGGCCATGGTCTTTATCACAAGGTCTTTATCTGGTTCCAACCTGATAGAACCATTGGAGCTCAACCCCAGACAAGCCTAATGCCACAGGAGACATTGCAGAGATGCTTTATACTGAAGTCAGACTTATTTTGGTGATACAAAATGTTAGCTGATTGGTGAACAGCGATTCAGACAAAGATATCATACAGCTATATGTGAAGAAGCCCTAGAACATTAACTGTTTTAAATCCTCAAGCTAAAACTCTACCCTTTGAAACTAACGTACATACTGAGACTCTAAATGTCCACGCTTTAATATCTGAGTGGAAAACTCATCACAGTCACACCCCGCAACCACAACCAGACTCTCAATTTATTGAAAACAGTTATGACTGCACATACAAATAAATACACAAAGCAACAAAAAGTTCTTATTTTTCTGTCTTTTGCTCATTGTCCCCTTTTGATTAGTGAAATCCAAATATTTCCTACCATATATTTTGCATTGCTTCATCATTCTATTTTGTAGGTGAAACCCACATTTATACACTGGTGGAAGCACACACTCCTCTGTACAACCATACTTCTTGCAGTATTGCGTGCTGAGCAGACTCCCCGCTGGAACGTAAAGCCAAACTCCCCCTCCCTATTCAGACTCACAGGAATCTTCAACTCTGAATGTAGTTAGTTTTATGGTTCCATACACTTTTACTGTACTATACATGGTCTTATTGTCTTGTAACACAATCATCATAAAACTGTTTCCATGTTCATTCCATTGAGTTGAAGATTTACTGTTCTACTCACAGACACGCAAACCCTGTTTGTAAAAGAAGACAAATGCATTTTGTTTAAACAACAAAAAACCTAGAGACTATATAAAATGTATAATATTGACAATATAAGCAAGTTCAGCTTTTTTAAGTTTTCATTTTCAATTTGAGGAGTAAAAATTTAAACTGGAGTTATAATTTTGTATAAAATTTGGATGTAGCAATATATTACAGCTCAGGATTCATAGTAAGATTTTTGATCATTTTTTATGTTTTACTTGTTTTCATATATAGATTAAAAGTTTTTTAAATCATAAACTAGGTTATAAAATATCTGCAACGACTGTAGAACATTTAACTCCAGCTAGTCGATTTAGTTTTTTTTTAAAGTCCCGTCTACCTCTAAAGTGGTCCCTACTACCAATAAAGTTGTAAAAATTAATCTTTTAGTTGTTGTTACAATTAAGATTTTATTATGTATCAAACTAAGTGTTTTAGATGTCGAATTATAGATCATGAAATGTGGTCCAGACTTTAGAATAATGTGAAACAGTCCTTTAGTTTAGAGACAAATGGAAGCTATCAAGTAGATGCTAACTGTGGGGTCATTAGCAGCTATTAGCTAGGGTAGGTTAGGAACCACAGCAGCCTCCAAATACATAGAATTTGAAATACTTGAGATTCCCTCAAAAAATAACTTCATTAATAGTTCAACCTCCAAATATACATTAATATGCATTAATACACACACTGGAATCCATTTTAGCACTACTGCAGAAGCTAACATCTAGAGTCTTCCTCATCTGCGCACTTGGGAATACGGCATGCACCTAGCTTGAAGCACTCACCTTCTGATGAAGGCTCTAAATAATGGTTTGCCTTTACTTCTCAAAGTCTCATGCAGTAGCTACACACTGCTTTGGGATGCTCTCAATAATGAGGTATGTTCTAATAACACTACTGTGTTAAAAAAGAAAACAGAACTCCTTAAAATTGGTTACAAACTGGACTTACTGGCTGTTAAAGTTGTAACCATCAGAAAGAAAAGCTCAACTCCTCCTTGCATTTGGTTAATTCAGTCTAATCATTTCTCTGTGCCTCCTGCTTGCCGTCTGCTCTCCTCATGGTGGACGTATAATTTGGTTTTGATGAGCAGGTTGAGCTTCACATAGATCATGTATTCTCATCCATCCACAGACTTAATGACAGAGCTGAAAGATACTGGTTGAACATGACTATAGCCACAATGGAGAGCCAAAAGTAGACAGCTAGAAGCTGAAAATAAAATAAATCAATGAGACTTGCTTTCACACTGGTCTCCAACAATAACCATTTAGTCTTTTTTTTAAGTGTTGTCAAGGGGATCTGAGGAGTTACTAAATATCGGGGAAAGAATTCCTATGCAGGCAATGCTAAGATTGTATTCAGCCTTAGCTTGATTAGCACCAGTTCTAATGCTTGATTCAAATTTGTTATCAAGATGTGCTCCTAAACTCTGAGTTAGTTCTTTACAATTTACGCTTTCGTAGTTAGGAAAATGCAAATGACAAACCAGTTATTAACTATGTTCCTTTTTAACCTAGGAGGACAACCAAAATGTCGGAAATTATGTTAACAAGGTGAACTAATTTGAGAAAGCCAATTTTATTAAATGTTTTAGATTTAACTAGTATCTTTTATTTCAGTGTCTTTCTACTAAAATAAAAGTGATGTAAAATATTACATCATTGGGTAATGGTTCTTTCATCTATCTGTGTGGTTCAGTAACAGTAGTAATAAGGTGGTAGTAAACATGATAATCACAGACATACTTAAAATGATAGAGCACAGCTGATGTTGTTTTAACGATAGTCGTTCCAGAATTTCTGATTGAACTCATCTTGCCATGCAAAAACCTGTTGATTCAGGACTTATCCAAACACACTGCTGAGGATCATCTTTACAATTTATATTCAAGTAATGAAAATGTGTTAAAGAACATGTTAAAACTTGGCACTAAAGCATGTTTTCAAAGTTTGAACCCTTAACTCTTTGCGTCATTCAGCAGGCAGGCCTTGGGGCTTTGGCTTTTAGTTGGTTTTAAGATTTCTGTTTTTTCAACACGCTCAAAATCATCACCTTTACCTATGAAAAAAATGCCTGGCTAAGCAGGAAAATGCAAGCTATCACCTCCTATTCATACTGCCATAAACAGATTTGTTCCAACACATCTCCAATGTTTCAAAGATTGTTTTTTCATTTGTAAAACTCCAAGAAAGCAAGTAAAGTTACTCTTGCTGTTTTGGGGAGTCAGTTGTCAAGACGTACTTTAAGAAGGAATCTGAAGAAATATTCAAACTCTTTCAGAATAACAGAAAATGTTATTATGAACATGATAGACACTGTGAAAAAATGCTTACACTATAATCATTTTTTCCAAGTACTGCAAAAAGCTACATGTAATGCTTTCCATTTGTAAATATAAAGCGATATTTATCAAAACCCTTCTCTAACTTGGCTGAACAGGAAATAAATTTCATCTCAACTTTCTGTTCTTCTGTCATCCACAGGGTCCCATTGGACCTCCTGGTGAAACGGGCCAACAGGGATCTCCGGTAATGTCCGAACTGACTTGTGTTGGCATTCTTGTTGGTTTAACGTCCGTAACACATTTCCTATGCTTCTGAATCCATTGTTAGGGCGAAGAAGGCTTAGCTGGGCTTCAGGGACCACCTGGTCCAAAAGGAAACCTGGTTAGTATTCTTTCAAGTTTTAAAATGTTTTGTCAGCACTCAGTTAGTAAGAACAGACATACTTTTTTCCCCCAATTTGCATGTATTAGAAATGTAACATAATTAAAAGTGAGCATTAAAGCAGATAGAGGAGGATGGGCTTGGTCCTCGCCATGGGAGTGACAGTTGTAAAAACTTAATGATAATCAGTCACCTTTCCGCCTTCAATAAATAAAAAATATTAAATCACCGGTGATACATTTATTGCTACTATTGTCAATACTTTGGCCAGTAGGACAACATTTAGTCTTCCTCTGTAACATTTCTTAAGGGTGGTGCAGACAGAGAGATTAATGGAGGAAGTGCGTTGCGGTCTAAGAAAGAAATTCAAATGATTGATTAATCCAGGATCTAATCCTGGATTGTTGGAACTCCTCAAAACTTCCTCTTCCTAATTAAAAACTTTAGTTCCATTCAATAAAAACAACAGACAGTCCAGTCCAATTTGAATGCATTCTCCTGTGAGATTTTAGCCAGATCTGGATGTCTTTTGATTATTGGAATAAAATTATTCTGTTTTCCAACCCTCCTCTTTAGTTCAAACATGTGGAGAGAATCTATGAGTCCCGTATAACATGTGAAACACAAGCAGGACATTCCTGGAGTTCCTGAAGGCTCGATGTAGACGTCTTTGCAGTTTTTCTCATTATTTTTGTTAGTGTTGTCTTTTCATCAAATTTGGACGAAAGTCCAATATCAATTATGTGACGTGTTGGGTTTTTATACTGATTAATATTTCAGTATAATCAATAATTTTTTAATTTAATCTCCCCAAGTTGATAAACATCTTCTCATAGCAGCACTGCAAACACTCACTTCCTGAACTTATCTGAACAAGAATAAAAACACTCAGCTGCTGCTAGCAAAGAACTGTTGCTAACATGACAAGTTCATCCAAACAAGAGCCTTTGCAGCTCCTTATTTGAAAAAACAAAGGCGAACGTGTTGTTCAGACACAGTTTGTTGTAATTGATGGTAGGTGTAAATGATAACTCAACAAAGAATTAGCTCAAGGGTGTGCATATTTATGCAGATTATTTATGCTTTTATGAGATTAATTACTTTATTTGTTACTGTAGTTGTACAGGATTTATGTAACATTTGGAAAATGTTTAAAAACAAACAAAAAAACAATAATAACCCCCCCCCCCCCTAGCATTATAACATGAGTGTGAAGACTTCTGAGAGGGAACGTATGACAGAATATATTTTCCATCACTGTTGTCCACAGTGGGTATCCAAACATTGGTCTGATTAAGGCAGCAGTGAATTAGTGTGAGGAGAATCTTAACTCAGTCACACACTGATTCTTGGAGAGCTCAGACAAATCAGAACCATTTCTGTTTTTGTTTTTTAATGTATGCTGCCCTCTTGTGTTCAGACTTAGGCATTACAAATTACCGTATCATAAAATGTGAGGATGCAATCTGACCCACCATGACCTGCTGGATCAACAGGGCAACGATCAAGAGCTTCCTACTTTAAGAAATCAGTCGGAATCAGTCAGCACACAAATGTGTCTTTCAGTAACAAGTGACTGCATTTGTCTCTGTCTGCCTGTTGAAGAGCTCTGCATCAGCCACTGTAGGTTACAAATAGAGTGCCTTGTCAGAGTATTCACTTCACTTAAACGGTTTTATATTTTTGCCACGTTACAACCACCAACTTTTGTTGTATTTTATTGGGATTTTTTTTGTTACATATGGTAAATAACGAATTTGGACAAGAGTGGCAAGAAGAAAAACCATAAAAAAACCCACAAGCCAAATGCATGACACACGTCAGATTTTTATGTGTATTCCTTCTACTTAACTATTATCTTCCCCTTTGTTTTCACCAGTCACATGAATCCCAGTAAAACACAATGAAGCGTATAGCTTTAATGTGACAAAATGCGGAAATGTGTGAGGCTTATAAATGCATCTGCATTCAAAACCCATATTACAACCAGTTTATTTATAAGTCTATTTATTTTAGAATTGGAAGACATTCAAACAATAACAAAGCCAGGCTCTTGATGCAGCACACTGTTTTGCTCAATATGCCAACTGTATTTAATAGTGTATTGCCTCTTTATTTTATTACAAGCATATACATTTTTATGTTTTTCTTATTTTATTGAAATAATGTGTGACAACCACAGATGATGTGAGTTTTGTGTAGTTTTGTTGGTTGAAAACCGGTCTGTGTTTCCTTTCTGTCTTTCTTTCCAGGGAGTTCAGGGACCCCAGGGGCCCCCTGGAGGAATTGGCCAAGCTGGTCCCAAGGTTAGTGTATAGAGGAGTATAAGTAGTTATATAACATAGCCATCCAATATTAACGTTCACACCCAGAACTAGGGTTTTTATTGTGATCTTCATCCAACTCAGGCGGTAGCAGATTTTGTCAACAGTAGCCATTAACCATATAATTGTGCAATTTGACATTTCAAAAATAAAATTGCTTAACCAGTTAACCAAAAAAATTATGCAAATCGCCCGGGCTCGGGCGGGTGGAGGTTAACTGGTTAATGGAAACACAACAGTTTTGAAAAAAACTTTCATTTGTCGATAAAAAGTTTTGCCAAGAGGATGAGGTGGATTTTTGGTAGTTTTCCTGGTTCAATTAAGAAAACTACAACTGGAAGGACATTTTCACATCCTACGAGTCACATGACCAGCAACCTGACGTTGCCGCTGACAGATGCAGACCATCATTAAGTAGCAGGAGGATGATGGTGCAGCCTGTTGTTTCATCCCTTATCGCGTTTCATCCCTTATTCATGTTGAGTTATGTTTCTTATATATTGGAAACACAAATTACAAAATTGTGGGTTTTTTTCAACATTAGCGGAATATTGACAGTTTTATGCTTGCATTGGAAACGCAGGTAGAGTTGGCAAATTCCATTGAGCAATATACTTCAGGATGTACGACATATTGGCACTAACATCCATTTTTTTATATATCGGTATTGGTCCATTAAATTAAACTAGACCGATATTTATCAGAAAGATTTATCAGAATTCCTTTGACTGTCATTGTTCAAGAAAGAAAGCTTAGCAAACTTTAGCAACTGATATTTATTTCCATCTTCTTGCCATTTGTTTCTGGAGGGTAAGAGGAGGAGGCTGATCATGTGGCAGTAATAGTGCCAGTATGAAACACACCACAATCTATAGCTTTGACAAAAATACAAAACCAGTAAGTCTTCAAATTCTACCAAGAGTGAGGCCATTTTCTTCTTAAGAAAAGCCATGTGGCCTCTGAATGACCTGTTGTGATCATCACAGCAAGTTACACAGTAAAGATAATGGAATCAGCTGAGAGTATAACTGACCATAATATTACAATTTCATCCAGGAAGCCTTCTGTGAAAAATCCAGTAACACACATATATGGTGTGATACCAGTGTGCTGGTGACTGAGATGGTTAAATGCAGATTTATAGTTTGTTTCAGGCTATGGATGAGGTCATCACATTTTCTCTTTTTCCCGCCCACAGGGTTCATGTGGTGAACCAGGAGTTGTCGGCACCCCTGGTCTTCCAGGACTAAAAGTGAGTGATGATTTGCTTGTGGGTTTTAGAAAAATAACCTGCTGAATGTAGTTCATGGGTTTTTGCTCATTTTATCTTGTTGAAAATAATGAATATTTCAACAATGTGTTGACATCCAGGTAGAACACCCAGTGGTAACCTGAACAGGCATCTTTCAACAAACGCAGTTTCTATTAAACAGTAACATCCATTGGAAACAGACACCTGATTGTATTTACTTTTACATTTCAATATTTGAAAGCATAAAAAATACTTTTTGAGTTACAGTCAGTAAGTTAACATGTTGGAAACATATTCACTGCCCTTATGTTTTTTATATTATTTGAATGATAACGTTCATTACCAAAGCTAAGTGTTTTTGCAGACTCCTTTTTAACAACAGCAGCAACACGGTAGCACAGCACTAACAGGGCTGGTTAAAAAAACATACCGGTAAAAGTCACTGAGAGCCGTCTTCATCTTCCTCCTGTGCACTGAGATGTGTTAAGTTACATTAAACCTGCGTCTTCCTTGACACATATATTCCCCCTATCTCACTCTTACCTTTTCTGCTCGAGTGCCCCTGGCGGCCGTTAGAAAAAAATACATAAATAAGCCGCATTGTTATATAAGCCGCAGGATTGAAAGCATGTGACAAAAGCTGCGGCTTATAGTCCGGAAATTACGGTAATATGAATTAAAATCACTTCATAGATGTCTTGCTTTGTATACCAATTTAATGAAAAACCTTTAAAAAAAATGATTTGCTTCACCAAAGATCTATAACCTTTGACCTCTCCAGGGTTTAGTGGGGGAGCCAGGCTTTCCGGGCCAACCGGGTGTTACAGGGCGGCCAGGCTTGAAAGGTCATAAGGTGAGAATCAATATCAGCAAGACATATAGACAATTTGATCCACACTGAGTGAGGTCTTCAGGTGACAAGTGTTTTTAGAGTAAATATTTGCTCCAGGGCTTTTGGTTATATATAAGCTGCTCATGTTGTATTCTGAAAATATTTACAGCATAATATACTTATTGATTTTCTGCAATAATGACATGACTCATTTTAAGTATGTAAAAATTTCCTTCACACTTCTTTGGCAGTAGATGTTAAGTTTTCTCTCCTGTTCGCACTGGGCATTGTTTCTGTTCAGCAAGAAGACACTAGCTGCGTTTCCATTAATCATAAAATTGAAATTATAAAAAGAAATTTGCCTGATGGAAACATGCCAATTTTGAAAAAACTTACGTTTTTCAATAAGAGATTTTTTGCTAGGATGAGGTGGTTTTGCGGTTTGTAGTATCAAAATAGATGTTTTTTTGCATCACACAAGTCAGATGATCAACAGCTGGAGGTTAGTACTATCGTAAATGACGAATTAAAAAACAACAGGAAGTAGCTGCAGGATGATAGTTTGTTTTTGTTTTTCTGGACAGTGTGCAGCTGGCTCCAGCAGAGCTCTCACAGCATCATAGAGTTCATAAAAGGTTGTGTGTCATTCCGTCGTATTGAATCCATAGCTTTGGTAAAATAGCCAACTACAGTTTTTCCCAAAATGTCTCATACATAGCCACTCCCAAGTAGGCGGGGCTTGTCGCTCCAATGACAATTCAATTCAAGACGCCGATGTCTTCTCTGATTGGCTGATAGATGGTGAGAGCTAGCACCATGACTGCATTATGAATATATCTCATGTTGATGCCATGATTTTTTGAATGACTTATCGCATGAACAAGCCTATTCATGTGTGATTTTAATTTAAATTATTATTGAATGGAAACACTGCAATTTTTGCACATTTGTAATGGAAGAACATCTACTGGTGCCACTATTTATAAATGTAGTTCTCTTTAACATCAGGTTCTCATTTAGTTCACGTGTTATTACATGTTTTCATGGAGTCTGAAGTTCTGTGTTATGTTTTTAGGGGGACAGAGGAGAGAGCGGCTCCAAAGGAAACCGGGTACGGTGGAGAACCTTCACCTCTGACCACAGCTACAAAACACAATCATCCCAAATCAAATATTTCAGATAAAAAAATAAAAAGATAATAGTAGTTGTTTTATCATTATTTGTTATCCTTATCTATTTTTGTCTTCAAAATAAATTAGTTAGTTATTGTATCATTATTGAGGAGCTATTTTCTTAAGAACTAATCATATAATGTAAAATTAGGGACATTCCATCCACTTGAGGTCATCATATGTGTTCTCTCTTTACTAGTTATATATATATATATATATATATAACAAAAAAAATTCCCTTCTCACCCACCGCGGGTGGTGTTTCTTCCTCTTAGCTCGGGTCCTCTACCAGAGGCCTGGGAGCTTGAGGGTTCTGCGCAGTATCTTGGCTGTGCC
>CAEFZY010017120.1:0-12126 GCA_903066815.1 Brachyrhaphis roseni
TATATATATATATATATATATATATAAATCTCTTCTCGGTCTTCTTTCAGGATATTTTCTTCTCCCTGGCGAAAAGATGCTGGACTCACTTGATGCAAGACCCTGACACTCATAACACAAACAAGAGGCCCTCCAGCATTTTTATCAGCTGTTGTATGACAAATCTGCACCTTGACCGAGGTCAAGACCACCGCCAATGTCACTCTGGAGATAACAAAGTACTCTGATCCGGCTGGGGGAGAGCAGCAAGAGAGTGATTCTTTTCCCACTGTCGAGTTGTTTTCCAGACCTTAAGGCCTGTGAAGGGGGGGAGTTACAGCGTAGAAAAATTGCTGAGCGAAAATGTGATTTTTTTTTTTTACTAATTAAATTCCTCCCTCAGCCTCCATCTCGGTCTCTTGTCCTTTAGTGAAACCTTCACGGGAACTAAACCGTTTAAAAAGAAGTTATTACACTAATTATCCTCCTTGCAGAGAAACTTAACGCATAATTGTCTTCACATGGTGTGGAGCAGCTCCGAGGAGACCCCGGCTCTCAGTTTCGCACACACACTCGGCTCAGTCGGTCATCAGGGGTATCCAGTTTGGTTTGCAGAGTTTGCCTGAGACAGCGGGTGTTTTGCTTTAAATTTGTAGGATTTTTTTCTTTGAAACGGTTTGGAAAAAAATGTGGACAACTGCAGAAAGACTCCACAGAAATAAACTAGTTCATTCGAACCCACCTGGCGCTTTAGAGTGGAAAATAAAGTCACACGTGAGTCGAGCTTCTAGTTGCTCGGGGGTTTGATGCAAAGTGCTAGAAGATGACAGTATTGTATTTCTTTTCCTTTAACAGTGCGACTCTACAAATAAAATGAGGGTTGTGCGGTGCATGATCCGACCCAGATTTAATTAGATGCAAACTAGCAGGACAGTTTGCATATAATTTATAATAATTTATAATTATTTATAAAATAATTAAAAATTATTTTATAAATAAAATAATTTATAACTGCAGCTTTCAATACAATTGATAGTCATATTCAATAAATCGGTGTTAATAGTAAGGAGGGTTAGATAATAATTAATATATATATATATCAAAAATGACTCTTTTCTGTTTCACTTACAGGAAAATCTCAAGGTACACTCAGTGCGCCCTGTGCTCAGATACTTATTACAAGTCTAAAATACACACGATGCAGCTATGCAGAGGATAGAGAGATGTGACAAAAATCAAATATTTGGAACATTAAAAAAAACTATAATAAAACAGATGTCAAATATCTTCCAGCAAAGCCAGTTTAGAGCAGCAGGACAGCCTAATGGATCATCACGTTACGGCTCAGCAGCGCCACCTGGACGCTGTGGGTCTAAAGCCAAAAGGCGGCGCGGATTATATTTGCTGCACGTTCCACACATTGTGCGGGAAAGAGATTTCTGAGTGGGACAGATAACCAGCCAGACTGCTGATGATATTTTTGCATTAAAAGCAAAATGAAAAGCACCATGAATAACCTTTAACGCACTTATATTTAAGTTATTTAGCAGACAAAAATGAATTTCAACAGCCAACAGAGACTTGAAAACCATCAGTAGCCATCGATGCTCATGGCTACTGATGGCTGATTGGCTTTTGGAAGAACAAAGAGGAAAAAACTAACAAATTCACGACATTATTTTGTGGGTGAGCATTTGGTCCGGACCCATAAACGGACTTGGGCCCGATGTCCTTTTTTTTTTTCATCCCAACGCCATTAGAAAGAAAACATCGTCACACTTCTATAAATGGTGACAAATACAGAAATCTCATTTAATTTTTAGGCAGAATTGGTTCAAACCTGGACCGGATCAGAGTCGAAGCCTTTTTTCAGACGTCAGACCGGTTCATGATCCCAACCCGACCCGAAGCTGCCCCATGTGTGTAAACCTTCTGGTGACTATCCTGATCTGGACCCTTAGATTTGGTCCAGATCTCAATGCTGCAGGTTTTATCTGTACCTCTGTCTGCATATAAACACAGAGAGATGTCAGTCACAGATTGTCAGAGTTGTGTGCAGCCTGTGTAAATGTCTGGCGGGACCATCGGACGGGCAGGGCCGTAAAGTGGGGGGGCCAATGCCCCCCTGACCCCTCCCCTGTTCCAGCGCCTACGGTTGCAGCATGGACACGTCTGGACTTTGCGCTTTTGCTCCTTTTGTTCTCGCGAGTCATGTTGTGTGGGGATCAGCTGTTCACGGGCCCTTTTCAAGTCCTTCCACGAATTCTTTATCAAACTGAAATATGGGCTTTGACTAGATCTTCCACCCTGTCGCCTTCAAGCCACTTCATTGCATCTGTAGATGGACGCGTCGTCATGTTGATGGAAAATAAGTGTTTTCCAAATCCGTAGTTCTCTTCCAGATTAAATAAAATGTCCAGATTGCATTAATTCAACCTCCTACCTTTACAAGCCTCCTAACATCCTTCTTGTAACTTTGGTATTTGAGTTACAGCAGCAATTACTTTAATGGACGTTCACCCCCCCCCCCAAAGGGACAATAAAGTTGAATTTGTCAGCTGACTTCAATTAACCGTCTGTTTGGTCGTTCCACGTAGCCAACAGCGCAATGTTGACATATTAAGTGGGGTTGTAATGTGATAATTATATGGTTGCAAAATCCTTAAAAGTGAAGCCTCTTGAAAAGTGATGCTCAAACTTTCTCACCGCGTCGCCTCCGTTTGCCTGTAAAACCCGATTAAACATCACAACGTCGCAGCAGATATGAGACAAACAGACTGAGCTTTATGCTCCCGGGTGTGTGTATGCGAGTGTGTTCATCATAAAAAAATAAAAAATGTAAAAAATAAATAAAAAAAAGCAACTCAAACTCCTAAATATCACCCTCCGCTCTGCGTACCCAGAGGTCAGGCGGCTGAGGTAATATTTTGTAAAAGCGTAATTGGTGTTGCGACCTCATTGGCAGTTTTCCATAAATCCCGTCGCTGTCATGGTTTTCGCTGTCATGGTTTGTTTATGTGTCGGACTAAAAAGAAGGCCTTTTTCTTTCTGTCGTCTTATCTGGGTTTTTTTGTTTTTTTAAAAAAAAGCCACTTAAAAGGCAGCGCAACTCTAAACTCCTCTCCCCTTGTGACACGACTGTTAATTTTTTTTTCCTTTCTTTTTTTTCAGCTTCACATGACTGCTGGTTATTTACAAAGCGACGCCTGCGAACTGAGCGCAGTCGCCACGGGAGGAGGAGGAGGCTATCTGGAGGCGGACGGCAGCGACGTCGCTGCAGGAGGTCACCTCCGGAAGATCTCGGCCCAGGTTGTGTCAGCGTCCGGAGGGGAAGGAGAGGAGGAGAAGGTGTGATGAGCCCGACGCTCTGAAGGCAACAGTGCAGCGATTGTTCCTTCAGCAGATTACAGGGTGATGTGAA
This sequence comes from Brachyrhaphis roseni, assembly GCA_903066815.1. Taxonomy (NCBI): domain Eukaryota; kingdom Metazoa; phylum Chordata; class Actinopteri; order Cyprinodontiformes; family Poeciliidae; genus Brachyrhaphis; species Brachyrhaphis roseni. The sequence goes on from CAEFZY010017120.1 coordinate 3,401, forward strand.
GCCTCATGCCTTCAGAGAGCATGTGACTCTTATAATGGTTTAGATAAGACTCATACTGCCTCTCTTGTGCTTTCATTTCAGCTTGTTGTCACACTTCCAGAGCTCATCTAGTACACCAAGATGGACTCCTGGTTCCTGACGTGCGACTTATTGCTGTGTGGAAGAATTACAGGAGGTGCGAGGAGGCTTACGATAAGTCTCCTTACACCTGAAACTAGTTCCTAATTTCAGTTCAGTTCAGTTTTAGAGCAGCAGGTTAGAAACACGCTGAAAGATTTCACTGCAGATTGTTCTGGATCTTTTCCACAACTACAAACTTCTACATTGGGTTGGTTAGGATCTGTGAACAGCATTTCACAATTTCAAGATGGATTTCCTGATTGGATTTTGATCCGGACCTTGACTAGGCCATTTTTTGTTTTTTTATTAGATATATATATATTCTAATGAATAAAGGGGTTCCCCCAGAAAACTTGCTAAGCTCAGGGCTTTAGGGAGGCCTTAATAAAGGTTTAAAGTTGACAGAAAATTTAAAAATATCACTTGACAGTTATGCTGTTTTGGAAGACTGGAAGATTAATACCTAAACACCAACTATAAAGTCTTTAAGAAAGGCAATAATTAAAAAAACAAACTCTAAGCCTGGTGACGGCACAAGTAAACCCATCAGGCTTATAATACACTGGGGGAAAATCTGTAAATATATATGTATATTTTTTTAGTGGCTTGCAGAAGTATTTATACCTCTTGACCTTTTTCCACATTTCCTCATTGCAACCACAAACATAAATGTATTTCATTGGAATTTGGTGTGAAATACCAACATAACGTGGTATGCAATTGTGAAGTAGAAAGAAAATTGTACATGATTCAAAACATTTTTTACAACAACAAAAAAAGCAACTGAAAAGTTCAGTGTGCAAAAGTATTCAACCCCCTTCTCTTCGAGTGCAACCAATTGCCTTCAGAAGACATTTATGTGTCTTTGAATCTTCAAATTCCCATTAGAACATATTCTTAAACTTTTCCATTGTAGTTCCGACTGCGTGTTTACGGATGCGTCTCTTGCATTGCTTGAGTCTTGTTGAAGGTCGTCTTTTTAAACAATAGTTTTACCATTCTTTCATGAACACCAGGATTTATGGGCTGCACATAGTTGTTGTACCAACAAAATGTTCCCACTTCAGTTCCCTCTCTCCATGTCTGCTGGCTTCCATGTTTTCTCCAGTAAGGTTCTGTTAACAAACCTCTGAGGTCCACAAAAACAGCTGCACTTCTACTCCATTGTTTTAGGGTTCCAAGCCCTAATAACAGCTTGAACACATCATAGGGATGAATTTATTCTTTGTATTGTTTCACCAGTTGCGCTTTTATTCCCCGTCACCTCGCCCGTTTCCTCATAATAGTCACCCAGTCTTTATACTCCCTGGCTTTCAAATGCGTTTGTAGCTACTGCATATTCATGGCGCATGTCAGTCTGCTTACTTCCTACTTACTTTCCTGTGCCTCAGGCCACCAAAGCCATTTGGATCATGAGCTTGTGTTTGGTTCCTGACACTGAGACACTGTTAAATAATAATAATAAAGAAAAGATTTGAACTGTTACCAACATGCGAAAGTGTACTGAGATAAACCAAAATCTGGATTTAACAAAAACCTTATAGAAACTGTTTTCCATTCCTTCCTCTTTTGCTCAGAGCTTCTGCCGCGTCCTTTGGAGGAACGGGGGGAAAAAAACTTGTCATTCAAGTTAAAAACTTGTTATTCAAGTGAAGAGAAGCTTCGGGGACTTCTAAAAGATCTGTACGAAGGCTGACAGACACCAGTGAGACGACTTAAAACAGAAGTCGTGTCTTCCCCCCCCTCCTTACGGTCCAAGTCGAACTCTCCCTTACCCCCGAGCAGCTGAGTTCTGAACGCTCCTGACTGATCGTTCGTTTCTTTGGGTCGCTAAGATAATCGGAGAACTGCAGTGATTCCTGCCGGATACAGAAGCGCTAATAGCTCTCTCTTTTTCTCTTTTGTCGCAGGGAAAGAGATGAGCACTTTGACTGAATTTTATTTTTTTTTACATAATGGAGAATAGACATGCAGAACGGACTGTAGCCAAACGACAAATTGCATAGATTTTCCTGCGTGCCGGCTGCCATGGGAAAGTCATAAGAGATACATTTTGTGGATCTCTCGGAGTCATGGAGCCCCTGACTGAAATTTCAATGTTGGTCACAGTCGAGTTGGACGAGCATTTAGAGAAGACATGCACCAGACTGCACGTTCGCGGCAAAGTGTAAAGAGCATGAAGAGTCTCTGTGCCGTGACGGGAAAACATCACTCGGACCGCCACCATGGCAACAAGCACTTCCTGGGTTATAGAAGCAAAAGCTGGGATATTAAGCCCAAACTTTGTTGTGTGTGTTTTAAACATATTGTGGACTTTCCCCTCATACACACAGATGAGACATAAATGTTAGATTCATATCCTACAATATTCATGTTGACTTCACATCGTTGAGGCGCCATGACGGACGTCAGAAATGAGGGATGGGAATACCGAATGGAAGTTTCCGTTCGGTATTCCCGAACGGAAACTTCGGGAATACCGAAGTTTCGAGTAGAAACAGCTAATTTGTCTGTGGAGGTAGCTAACCTAATTGGGGCTCAGAGACCGCAGTGTTTACAAATGTTGGAAGAAGCTAGCTTAGCAACCGACCCATACCTCGTCCATCATCGCGTTGATCGCCTACACTCCATGTGGTTTATACCAATATTTCACAAACGGTGTTTTCCCGTACACCGGAGAGGAGAAAAGTCTAGATTTTGTTTATTTTTTCATCTTTCTTTGGTATTATTTACCAATTTGAATTGGGTAAGCCAAAGCCCTTACATGAATATAACACAGAATCTGTAAAAATTAGGGTGACGGCAAAGATACCTTCCAACCTCAAGGACGTGGAGCTCACCACCAAAGATTGATCATTAGAATAACAACGAAAACATGCAAAAAGCTGCTCAGTTATTAAAAGAAGTGGTTGCCAATGAAGGATTTTTTCCCCCCACTGATTAATTTTTAAGGAGGGTATCAATAACTTCTGACATTCTTAAGCTGCCACTCCTTTTACACCCTTTTCATTTTTGAGAGATGTCTGTCTCATTTTCTCTCAGAAACAAATAAATAAAGAATCACTTTTGGCTCAACCATGCAAACATCTAGCAATCAATTGACCACTAGCATCCGCAAAGAAACTGCGTACTTTTTTTGTCTACATCAACATATTTTTGGCATATTTCTGCCAGCATGTCAGTCCACTCTTATCTGAAACGGTGGCGCTCATTAAAAGCAGTCAGTTTACTGCTACAGATCTGGCTTTTAAGCACAGTAAATACATTTCCATCAAGGTTGTTAGGGGTCATTCCAGATGTTTTCGTCCCAGTTTTGATGTGTTTGGGATCATTGCCTGGTTGGAACTCCCTGCTGTGTCCAAACGTCAAGCAGCCTACATGTTTATTTGAAATTAAGTAGAAGACTTTAGAGAAAGTTCTTGATTTCTCTACTCACTCTGTGTCATTCACCAGTGTACTTCCTTGTAGCTGCTATTGTGATGTCTGATTTGAATGCCTCATCTTGACCAGAAACATTTTTCCTTCTCGGGAGCACCTTTCAAGACATGGATCACAAAGTGCTGCACAGAAGTAAACTTGAGACATTAAACATCGGCATGTCAAAATGGGGAATTAAAAAAGAAAGCCGAATCAGCAGCCAGTTCCAAGTTCTTTTGGCGGATTTTATCGTTTAACGTCTTTGTTTTCTGACATCCATCCTGAGTAGCAAGTCTTTCTGGTTTTATACCAAATTGGCAGCACAGCTGCACTCCATTAGACCATACCATGATAAAACAGGTGAAACCAAACAACAAAGAAACCGGAATATTTAGATTAGTATTCTACTTTACAAACTCATCCACATAACTAAATGGTCTGCAAAATAAATCATTTGCTACAGGGCAACTCAAATGGTTACTCTAAAGAAAACAAACGATACAATGCCAAAAAGAAAACCCTCCATTTGATAGAACCCAGTGATACAATCAGTGACATCAGACACACATTTAAACAGGTATCAATTAATCAATCAAGTTTATTTGTGTGGCACAATTTAGCAACAAGACCAGAACCAGAAGACCCGAGAAGTCAAAGGTTGATACAACAACAGCTGATCTTTAAGGTATGTTGGTGCTAAACTTAAAAACTTACAAACAGTGTCTTAAAAACTAGCAATATTATTTTAAAGTTTATTCTCTGAACCACAGGGAGCCAGTGGAAGGATTTTAGAACTGGCTGATGTGCTCTATCCTCCTGGTTTTAGTCAGAACTCCAGCAGCAGAGTTCTGGATCAGACGCAGCTGGAGGATTGATTATTTTTTTTAGGCAGACCTGTGAAAACACTGTTGCAGTAATCAATGCGACTAAAGATAATCGCATGGATGAGTTTCTCTAGGTCTTGCTGGGACATTAGTTCTTTAATCCCTTGAAATATTCTTCAGGTGATAAAAGGCTGACTTTGTAACTGTCTTTATGTGACTCTGAATGTTCGGATTTTGAGACTAGCTGTAATAACTCAAGCTGTGTGCTGACTCTAGATCAGATTTTTTTTCCCACAGTCTAAGCACTTATTTTGTAGCATGAGGTTTCAATACCTTATGAGGTCTAAAACAGACGTACAACGGAATATCATCTGCAAAACTGTGATATAAAACAAGTGCTCAAAATGTGCTGAAGGATGGGGGAAGGGACATGAAAATCAGAAATAAATAACTCAGTCTTTTTCTTGTCTGACCAGAAACCTTTCTCCAGAAAGAATTTGAATTTTGCGTCTTAGCTTTTGAGAGCGGGAGCTTCTTTCTCTGTCAGCATCCTCATAGACCGTGACGGTGTAAAACTCTCTTGGACGCAAAAGATGGCACTGGTGTTCTGGTAGTTTCCAGTTTATGATGGTTCCTGAGTTGTTCTTGGACACCGTAATCAATTGACCTTTCATCTTACACCAAAAATATGGGTTATTCTTGGATACATTTGAGCGTCTTTACACAAAAAAGATCCAAAACACATGTCCAAAACACAGGTTTTGAATGAATAAATGAGGCCAACATCAAGCTTCTGGAATGGCCCCTATGTAAACCCTGTTGGAAATGTACAGACTGTGCCCTAGTCAATTCCAGGAGACCATCCAGTTTAAATGTAACTATAGGATTTCTGCCAAGACAAGTGGTCAAATATCCAGCGAGAACTTTGCCAGAAGCTTTTGGATGGCCAAAAACAATGATCAACGATCAACTGGTTAAGTTATATAACGGATAATCAGCATTCTGTGGGAAACAAAAGAACAGCACATTTGTATCTTGAAGTGCGCATCAGCTGAAATGCTGTTTCATTAAACTGATGACCAAAATTTTACACAACACAAATCAGTGATACCGAATCAGTCCTTTGTACAACATTTTCTGCCACTGTCTGCCAGGCGTGGTACTGATGATATAACAGAGAATCAGGACATGTGTTGCATGCTCCCGTCTTTCCCACCAATCCCTGCTCCTCCTGTCATCTTCTATTCTCTTTCTTCGCACACATCACAGCTTTCAAGTCGGCCGAGTTCTTATAAAGTTTTCTCTCCTGATCTCCCTGCTGACTCCGTCTGGCGTGACGCGCCATCAGCACATTTGTATCCCCCGAACGAGTCTTCCACCTCTCCAACTGCGGAGAACTGACTCACATCACAGGGCCCTTATGTGTGTGTGCGTGTGTTTTTGTGCGGTTTGAGCATGAAGTCTTGGCGTGCCTTGCCTGAGGGGAGGGAATTTTAAATCAGGAGTCCAAGAAAACTAATACCGGTGAATATTTAAATGCTTGATTCCTATCAGAGGGTGGGACATTGATGAGGGCGCTTTGACTGGGTTGGGTTGCGCAGAGTGAGACGGTGTATGGAGGTCGGGGGTGTTTTTATGCCTCTGTTTGCCCGACTGAGCAAGAAGAAAGCGCATGGGCTCTGCCTAGTGTTCATTTGCTGGAATTACGTTTTCTCAACACATCTTACTAGTCCTTGAAGGTGGAAAGCATCTTTAGGAAATGGAAAAAGGGAAACATCAACCACCTTCACTTTTATCTGGATCTGACACAACATAACGGGAACTTCTTTGATCACGGGAGCAAAGGATGCAGAATGCCAGACTACACAACAAATAATCTCCCCTTACTTTATCTTCTTCAGCATGCACTGTGTTGGCCTGCTGTCATCTTAATGAAACAATGGAGAGGCATTACCAGCGGCTCATCCTTGTGATCCTGTCTCCCAGGGGCCCCTGTCCTCTGCCACTGGTGTGCAAAATGTAGGTCGACTGTTCTGTGAATAAGGGGGCTGCTGGCTGTTTGTTTGGAAGAGGGGGGTGTTGGCCGAGATTAAGCTCCCAAGAACAGTTAAGGGGTGCACAATTCAAAAACCTAGTTGACCTTTCTCAAATAGTTGGAGCAGTAAAAAGAGACGCAACTCAAGATATATGCTTCTAGATTTTATGGTGGATTCATCAAACAAACAATGTGGGACTGAGTTCAGTCATCAAGAGGTACAATTGCTTTTGCAACTTTGTTTGGCCGTGGAAACTAAAGGATTGTACCGTCTCCGATCAACATCACAGGGACATTGTCCTATAGCTGCAATTTCTTAATTGTCTGTTTAAAAACATTTGATGAACAGCATTATGAGTCATGTTTTTTTCTTTTGCAAGAATTCCAAGGGTCTCCACAGTTGTCCAGTTGTCCACAGTGCCACTGTATCAAATAAAAACATTTTAGAGTTTGAACCAAGAGCAAGATGATGGCGTGTGTATGTACAGAGGTACAAACCGCACCTTGTGTAAGTTGCAATATAATGCAAGGTGAATATCTATGGCATTGTTTAAGACAGGAGTGTACAAAGTCAATCCTCTGGTAGTTAATACCTCTTCTGCTTGTCAATGTTCTTGCAGAGACCTGTTAGCGAGTCATCATTTGACTCAGGTGTTTAGAACCAGGGAGAGATCCAGAACATGAAGGGTACCGGCACCTTGAGGACTGACTTTGCACACCCCTGGTTTCAATATGAGCTGACTTTTTAAACTGCCCTTACAGTTCACTTAGATGCTATCTGCGGTGTACCTACGGGGTACTTTCAGACTACAAAGATGGTAGCCTGTAAGTAACCTGCACCAACCTTAAGATTTGGGATTCATTTGGAGGGATTGTAGCGACAAGATTCATCTTAAGTGTCCATCTTGAGCCTTTAAGTGTTGATTTGCCAAACTAAGCAATTCCGCGATACACCAAAAAATGTGAATTAATAATAGATCCTCACAGCCACTGTTAACTAAAATCCACAAATCCTTGAGATTTCCTCTAAAACATTTTGAAGCTGCTTGTTTTAGTAGTTCAAACACCCATTTACCTTAATGTAGTTATATTAAGGTAAACCATCTTGGCTCAACTACAGAAGCTAACAGAGATCAGGACATAGTGGTCCTCATCTCTGCTCATACTTTAGCCAATCAGCATCTCGGAAAAAAAATAACGCTCCTGGATTGGCTGCTTTCCAAATGCCAGCCAATAAAGTCAAGTACTGTAATACCTAGATATTTTGGCTTCCTAACTACCAATTCCTTTTGAATTTTTCAGAAACACTAAACAAGAAGTTCTTGCTGTAGGTGGATTTTCCGCAGATAATTTGAAGTTATGTTCCACATTAAAGTCTGTGAATAGGTGAACACACTTTTATGGAAACGGAAAAAGGCTGGAATCCACTGGATTTGTTTTGTTTTGTCTTCGGTCTTTTTACTAACCAGCTGCCAACATCAACTGTATTTAACATTCATCGGAGACTAAACTTTTTCTGAATGTTTTGCAAGGTTGAAGATCTTCTTCAGCGTGAATTCTGATCCCTGCCAAATCCCCTCCTCTCTTCTAAAGTCCTTACTTCAGCTGAGCTTTGTCGTCATGGACCTCGTGTAGCAACGCAAGGCATCAACATGTTTACCATAGAAACAGTGAAGAGCAGACCTTGGCACATTTCCCCTCTGAGTGTTGTGGCCCACCAGCAACCGCATTTTTCAGGAAGATGTCATCATTTTCTCCTCCAGCAGAAAATAGTTACTTATCGTTTTTTTTTATTTAAATATGCAAATACAAAATAATTTTTTATGATTTTTTTTTTTTAAATAGGGCGCTAGATCGTCATAAAGCCAGTGAATAAATGGAATACTGAGGATGAAATAAACTTTAAAAAGATGAGCAAAAGAAAAGGCTAAGTAGTGATGTTTGTCTTTGTCAGCACTATCCAGTCAAAAAGGCTCAGTCCTTTCCTCAGTTGGACTATATGATAAATGTATCTCCTTGTTAGAGGTCGCGTTAGCGGAATATCTTCCGTATTTGACCGGTTATTTTTTTAAACGACGGGAAAGTTTGAAGCCCGTCCGTCATTTGACAGGTTATAATTAACACCGTTGATTGGTGCACACAGGCAGACATTATAGACTTTACGCAAAGAGTTAATCGCAGAAGCAACTAAAATCAGTTAATAAAAAAAATCATTTCTGAATATCATCTCATGGACTCTGAACTAAACCTGGGAAGCGAAACCACGCAATAAATAAATAAATAAATAAATAAATAAATAAATAAATAAATAAATAAATAAATAAATCCTT
>CAEFZY010017125.1:0-49349 GCA_903066815.1 Brachyrhaphis roseni
GGATTAAGTGATGCAGTTGCAAAGGGTTTGAGTCATGCAGAACTGATCTGACCGTTTCCATAGCAACGATCAAGCCATTCCCTCAGAACTCCAGTGAGCTCTGTGTCGCTATGACCTCATCTATGACGTAGACCTATGTCATAGATCAAAGAACTTCTGGGGCTATAAATGCTTGCATCTCAAAACATCAGTTATTATACAAGTGACTCTTTGACGTTAAAACTGTGTCTTACAAGAACTTTTAGGATGGAAGGTGTTATCGCAACTACGATTTTTCCCTTGGGCTTTGGTTTAGGATATGCAATTACAACCGGATTAAGAAAGATTTTTGACAAAGTGCTTCCTGGTACCAATTTTGAACGGTGTACTTCTGAGGACGAGTTAACTGCGTCGGAATACGATGAATTTGACACTTCTGTAAATCCTTTCCCGGCTGGGAAAGTTTATGCTGAAAGGTTTACCTCTGACGATCAGTGCACTGATGGTGACTATGATATTATTGACGCGTTTCTGTTCAAGCCTTCCCCACCCCGGAAGCAAACTTCTCCGGCCGGAGAAAACAGTGAGGTTTCAGACAGTTTTGAGAGTTTGCGGACAATAGACTCTGAAAGCTCTTTTTGTTTTTCGACAGAAGATGAATCGGACGACACCAGCGTTGAAGTCAACGTTGCAGTTGGAAACGATTTGTCTATTGTTGACAAAAAACAAGCTTCCTCTGCTGGGGCAGTTTGTTGTGAGCTTGTTTTGTCCTTTCAGGGCGCTGTGCAGGTAAACCTGAAAAGCAAACTCCAGGACTGAGAAAAGCGGATTTGGAAGATCGGTCCGAAAATGCGCCTCTCATAGGGAACGACTTCCCTAATGTTCTCGGCGTACCCTAGAGACAGCATCCTGTCCTGGGTTCTTTATGCGCGGGGTTTGCATGTTCTCCATGTGCGTGCGTGAGTGGGTTCTCTCCGGGTGCTCCGGCTTCCTCCCACAGTACAAAAAGATTTTGTGCACATTGATAATAAGTACGTAGTTCTCATGCAACGTGCACTTCCGAACTAGCAAAATTATCTTATCTAAGCTAGCTTTTATCTGTAATGTGTATGTTATTACATGTACCTTCCAGTCACCAGAACCTTATTATTCACACGAGTTCATACACAGTAAATTCTGCAGAGTTAAATCAACACTATGCCGAGTCTATTTGGTCCTTATCAGAATTGGTGTTAATTTAACTCTTTTCAGAGTTATTTCAACAATAGTTTGAGTAGTTATAACTTTTTCAAGTGTTAAAACTATTCAGTTTCTTGTTGAAATAACTCTGAAAAGATCTGGACTGAAGTTGTGCACATCTGGTTCAAAATCAAACACTTTCATTGTGGTCAAAATTAGTCCTTGGCCATGTCAGAGGCATCTTAACATGAGCTAAGGAGAAAAGGAACTGGACTGTTGTGCAGTGGTCCAGAGTCCCGGTTTCAGAATAAAAAAAAATTCTTCATTTCATTTGGAAATCAAGGTCCCAGGATATGGAGGAAGAGTGGGGAGGCACAGAATCCACATAGCTTTTCAGTCCGTTGTGAAGTTTCCACAGTCAGTGATGGTTTGGGGTGTCATGTCATCTGTTGGTGTTGATCCACTGTCAACAATCAATGCAGCCAACTACCGGAAAATCTTGGCGTACTTCATGCTTCCCTCTGCTGATAAACTGTATGGAGAAGCTGATTACATTTTTCAACAGGACTTGGTACCTTCTCACATAGCCATTGGTACTAAAAGCTGCCTCAATGACTGTGGCGTTCCTGTCCTTCATAGGCCAGCCATCTTCCCTGACTTGAACCTCAGAGAATTTATGGGCTGTTGTCAAGAGAACAATTAGATGGTTAGGTTTAAAGTAATATTTTAATTTTACTGACATATTTCTTTTAGCTGGAAGTAATTTTAACCTTTTGGAGTGGCCCAGTCAGAGACCTTTCTCGAATCAGATAGAGAATTCTTGGATAGACCTAAATATGAGGATGACTGCAAGGAAGTTTTCCAACTTTAAATACTTAGAGCTCATTTTCAAAAATAATCTATCAAAATGCCAGTGGAAACGTGTAAAAAGCAGCGATTGTAAGAGGGTTTTGAGTGAGGGATTTGACAGATTTTTTCAGTGATTATTGAGAAGGTTGATAATAACCTTTAACGTTCCATTTTTTTTTAATTAAATATAATCTAAAACATATGATAGATTGTAGATCTAAATGCTTCTTTCTTCATTACCTTGTGAGACTCTCAGGCTGTACTAGTTTGACAAGAAAACACTGACTCTACTGTAAATCATCTCTGTTGTACCTCTTGATGTTGTTGCTGTAGCTCGACAAAAGATCCACATCAGCTGTTCTATTCTTAGTAGCCTGATATACACAAATCTTATTTCCTTTATCTATGCACATCAGAGGCCAGGGTTTGATATTGTCTTCTGTTACAGTGCACCGCCTCTGTTGTGGGATTATGACCCATCTTTCTGCATGCAGCATGCACTGTATTACCCTGAAAGCCTGACAGACTGATCCCAAGAGGCACCCCTGGTACATTCATGCCTGTGCGTGCGCACAAACACACAAACACACACAGCTCCCACTGTTGATTCACTCATTGACCATCACTCCCCCTGCTGTATCCTGTGGGTCTTTATGCTGGGAGGAATCAATAACCTTCTCCCTTGCCTTGTCTCTCCACTGTGACTACTAGAGCAGCGCTCGGCGGCTCTCAGTCAGCTGTATGTTTGTTCTGAAAGCACTGACAAAAAGGGACACACCCCTACTACAGGCTGATTTAGATGTTTAAAATGGGGTAGCGTAACATCTGAAAACAGGAAAAGTGCTGTAAAACAGCGGCAACACAAAAATCTTTGAGCGTGAGTGGGCAGGTGTCTATAGACACACATAAATTCATCCTAGTATGCCACTTCCTCTATGACATTAGCTGCACAGCATCCATTACTGCCAGGTAATAGGTGAATGTCACAATAGCAGGATGTCATAAAGCTCTGGAGTGGTCTAATGGATTTTGTTCGGGTTGAGGTGACACATGCACTGTTTTTTGTCCAAGAAACAACATAGTTCCAGCATCTGATTATAGTTTTGAAAAGCTAGCGCAGCCTGCATGTGGAAGGTAACTTGGAGAATTATGTCTCGTCTTGTCTGGAGAAACTTTGGACGATTCTGGTTCTTTAATCCTTTTTGTGTCTCCCTTTTGCTCCTCTTCACACAATTTTTATGCTTTACGGGGACGTGAGAGGAGGTACCCAACTTGCACTTTGAGAGGAAAAAAAAAAAAAAATTACAACTGACATTACAAAGGCGGTGGAAAAGTTTGGAGCTCATACAAAGCAAGTGACAAGAGCAGAGACTGTTGCCAGTTGCTGAGCCTCGTAGCCTCGGGGGGGGCAGACAGATGGGAGATCGGAGGCTTATGGATGTACTGATCATGTGAGCGCATTTGCTTCAAAAGCCGGCGCAGAGCGGCGGAGAGATACAGGAAGAGAGCAGAAGTGGAGAGGGGAAAACAGGCTTTGATTTCTGAGTTTCATAAGCTTGGCGCGATACCCTTTTTAGCCTAGATAAATAAGTGAACATTTTCATTAATTAATTAAAGCTTTTGTTTTTATTGTTTTTTTTTTAGAAATATAAACAGTTCTTGTTGAGGTGTACCGATCAAAGTTTTGTAATTGATTTCTAATCTCCAGTTTAGTGAGACTCTGAACTGCCAGTTTTGACTTCAGCTGATTCTGATCTATTTTTACTTTATTTTCCTTGCATGTAGTGGTTGGCAGAAACCAAATTTAATGTGGATTAATGTAGAAAGCATTGCGTCATAAAAAAAAAAAATATTAATAAGTGAGTAATAATTGAAAGTGCTTAGTAAGCTAGTTATATGTATAGCTACCAGTTCTGTCAGTCACTGTGTCGGACGACGGAAACCTTGAAAATTGGCCAATTTAAAGAGGATCTTAATGGACATTTCATTTCCCAGTTCATCAATCAAAAACAAAACTTTTTATGTTCGCAACACAATCCACATACTCCGATTAGAAGACATCCTCACCTTGCATTTGAGTCCATCAAGACTTGCATCTTGTCTTGATGGACAAGATGCAAGTAATTGCTAATTATTGATTGCACACAATTACTAATTACAGCTATAGTGTAGGACTTACTCAAAGACACCACCATCAGTAAACACAATTATTATACAAATAAAAATATGCCTTCAGAAAAAAAAAACAGCTGATGCATATGACCATGAATCTCAGATTTATTCATCACTGATGAATCTAAGGCAGTCTTTCTCACTTCTGGTTCTCAGGCACCACTGCTCTGAATGTTTTAGGTGTTTCCTTTCTGCCACATGCCTGACTTTAATAAGTGGGTGACTAAAAGGATTCTTTAGCACTTGATGGCATGTAAAGGAGGTCATTCAGTCATTTGAAGCAGGTATTCAGGAACAGAGATGCATGTAAAATATCCAGGGCAGCGGACTAGAATTGAAAAACACTGATTTAAAGCTTTTGTTATCTTGAGAACTTCTATTTTCTGATGTGCCCAACTTTTTTGCATTTTCTACATTCGCTTTTGAGATCCTCTTTGATATCCACACTCTGCTTTAACACCAGAGGGAGACAGAGGAGTGGAGTTTATGCTCATTATGCTACAATGAGTCTTTGGGGAACAGAGGCGACATCACACTGTGTGTGTGTTCTGCAAAACACTAGTTTGTCCTTTTCCTTTAAGCAAATACAAATTTATTAGTTGACAGTTTAAGAGTTGGACACCACACCTTGAGTCTTTGGACACCACTGGCCATGACATGTAGCTGAAAATATGCCTCACGTTCTGTTTTAGATGTTTCCCTGGTTCAACACATCTGAATCAAACTCCCGCAGAACTTCATGACTTTGGATCAACTGTGGGACACACTTAAAACATGCAGGACACAGTTAAAGCTGGGGTGTATAACTTTTATACATAAAATGTATGTTTATTTGTTAAAACTCTCACTATGTTGTAACAGCCAAGTACGAGACAAATAAATCTAGCTCCTCTGCCTTCTGCACAGTTATAAATGAGTTAATCTCTAATTTATGGTAAAATATTAGCAACTATGGTTACCAGATTTTACCATATTACATGGTAAAATACGGCATTTAATCTTTTTTTTTTATGACGTAAATGTCATGTAGCTGATTATGAGTCTGATGAGTGATACAAAGCAGTCTCAAAGGAATTACCATCTTACTGTTCAAGAAAGCGTCTAAAAGCTCACAGAAGAGCAAGAAACTGAAAGAGATCTCTAAAAATCTCAAATGTCATCACAGTATTTTGCTACTGTTGATGTGAAAGTGCAGACATGTGGAATCAGAATAAAATGGGGAAAATTTACCTTTCATGCGAAGTGAAAATTTTATTGGCAAACATTACTTAGAATTGTTGTAGCACTTTTTATGTCCGTCCTCCCATGTCTCTACAAATGAATCAAAGATAAGTATATTTGCAAGTGAAAAGAATTAAAATAATTATACTTATATATAATAGGTTTTTTTTTTGTTGACCAACTACATGAGGAGGAACAATGCCCTACCATTCCCATGTGCAGAAACAGTACTGTGACCAGTGAATTTCTGCTGAAATTTATCTTCATTATTATAAGATATATAATCTGAGGACATCATGAAACAGCTGATTAGCACAGACTAAAGCGGGAATAGTTTACAAAGACAACACATGGCTGACCTTTGATAGAATCTGAGTCTATAACAGCGATTGCAGGCTGGGGGCACTGTTGAAGGGTTTGGACATATACTTATTTTCATGAAGGTACTGGAGATCTGTTGATGCTGACTTTATTTGTCCTTCACTAACCTACCGCTACCATATAATGACACAACAAGCAAGATGCAACTGTGCCTGCTGGACTGGTTGAAGACAAACACACACAGACACTTCTGATTCAAAGTTTGCAGATAAACTCATTGCCTTTTATTACCTAAACAAGCATCAAACAACTTGTTTTTCTCTCTTCCTTCCAGTCCTTGGGCACCAGCGTGGTGGTGGACATCGCGGTGATGGGAGAAGCCCATGGTATGATCTCAGACCTGCTGGCCGACCCCTCCCTGCCTCCGAACACCTGCAGCTCTCTGAAAGCTGTCAGCAACCTCCTCAGCACCCAGATCAACATCCAGCCGCTCCATCGGCCCCGCATCTCCACAGAACCCCACGCCTGTTCCGACTCAGAGGATGGGCCGGAAAGACCTGAGAGATTGGCCATCCCAAAGGTTAATATTTGGCTTCTTAAGATTTCACAGTTGCAAATTAGTGATTTTCCTGAAACAAACAAACAAGCAAACAAAACAAACAAAAAAAAAAAACAGAAACTGTTACATTTTGGAACCAATATGAGATTTGTGTAAAACATTGTTTATGTATTGTCAGTAGTCTAAGTCAAATATATATATCCAATATATTAATTGGATATGTTAATACTTTGTACAATACAGGGACTCTTGTGCATTCCCTCACAACAGTACAATACTTTGGCATGTACTTAAGCAGTCACTTCATGATCAAAGATAAGACTGAAATAAAGCAACTCTGCAGATAAGATAAGGCCAAAATTCCTCCACAGTGATACACTAATCGCTAGTTATTGTGAAAGCTTGGTTGAAGTAGTTGCCCAAAGTCAGGTATTGGGCTTAGTGTTCATCATAATTTGAAAACTAATTTTTTGTTATTTTAAGTAAAAATAGCTGATTTTCCTCTCTTGATTTTTGTTCTGTTATAGCAGTATGTGCCCCATGTTGTTTTATGGTGAACTGCCAAAATATATATCTATAAAAAAGATTTTTGTAGCTGGTTGGAAATCTGAATTGACAGCATGCAGTTCTGATTGGCAATCAGATGAGAATTATCCTGTTGTGGTAACAAAACAAAAAGGATAAACAAGAATGAATGCATCCATGGTGAGGAACCTTCAAATAAATCCTCACTGCACATATCTGTTGAATAAGCTGGGTTTCAGGTGGTTTTATTTTGTTACTCTAGAGAGTAGTAAGTTAACTGTCACACATCATTAAGCTTGTTTTCATCCATTTGTTGATTTATCTGTCATCCCCTCGCCTGCTCCTGTCCATTTTCTTATTTGAACTTTGAGAACATCATTTGTTGTTCCAGCCACTTTATTATTTTCTAGACTTTTCTACTGTTTGTTGACTTTCTATTAGTTGTTAAGTAATAAATCACCAGCTATAGTTGACTTTGTTTATATCATAACAAACTGTATCAGATAAGTACAGTGAGAGATGTTATCTGCAAGACCACATGCATGCCTTGAGTTTATGTGATTTGATTAGCTTGTTTACCTTAGTGATGAGACTAAATTTGTGAAGTTGCAACTAAACAATTCAATTCAATTTAACATTGCCAATCCACTTCATTTGCTTTCATTTCTCCTCCTTAAATCTCTGGGAAGCCAGGCAAAGAGATGTTGTTGTCAGGGAGATGATCTTTGCCCATTATGATTGGTGGAAGAGATTATTTGAACTTCCTCTGTCTCTTTCTGCCTCCTTTTCAACTCTTCTGGGATTTGGGGTCATAGTTCAGGTATTATTTGACCTTTTGAGTTTCTAATCAGCTTCTCCCATTTGTAAAAACATTATGTTACTGCCAGTTACCAGTCATAACAACTCTCCAAAAGTATAAGAGTAAAAGCAAAAACCCTTCCATTTGCACAGCATTCAAAACCAGACAGAGTAATTGTCCAAACATGCGATGCCTCAACCACAAAAACAACAACAAAACAATGTCTGTGTTCAGGTGCTGGTATCTAGACATAAAACCCGAGGATAGAATCTTTGGCACTTTGGGTTTGATCCAGGTGTGCCCCATCCCTGCATAAATTACACTCAAACTTCACTTTATTGCATGGTTAATGTGGTTCTAATGACCCAAAATCCTCTGGATGGCTTAATAATGTTTGACAAGGCCAGTGCTTCAAAGTGTAAGCAGGTGTTCAAGGCAGAAAGAAAACTAAATAAAGCGTGTGATGTAATGCAGGATACCTGGAAAGTGAGTAGCTGCTTTAAACCTGCTTGAGTGCACTGAAATGTTTAGTACATGTACTGAATCTCAATGAGCAGAGAGGGGGGTTTGACAATCTGGTCATCTTTATCACAAAAACAAAGTAACATGAGGCTAACAAGTGATTTTGAGAAGCTTTTCTCATATATAAATGTACAGAGGCTTACCAAAACCATTCACACCACTTGAGTTTTATTTTATTTTCTTACATTCTATCACAATACTACAGAGACCCCCAGGGGACATGGAGATTTTTTTTTTTTCTTTTGCATTCCCTCACAACAAATATTGCGTTCCATCACAATAAATTAGCAAATACACACTGGCCTGTTTTGTGTACAGTCATAGTGACAACAAATGTCAATTTAAAACTGCATATATACACATTTAAAGAGCTTCAGTGAAAATGTGTTTTTACATCCTTCACTCTTTGGGAGAGAAACTGGTTGAAAATCGATCAACATGAACTGCGATGTTTGTTTATGTAAGATGGAGATGGGACTGCATATGTTAACAACCCTTAATTAACCATGCAGACTGCCAAAATGAAAAAAGACACAATTAAAATTGTCAGACGACTTTATTACCCTGTGAAAATAACTCAGAAATAGTCCCAATAGTTTGGATGTATGTTTTCATTCTTGTTTATATCTTAGAAGGAATGGAAAGAAAAGCCCCATGATTGACCTGTTCTGCTTTCACAAAGATCTAAATCTTCAGATATTTCATAAACTAAACCTTACAAAGCATTATATTGTGTAATCAGAGAAGCAACCAATAGGTCTCTGGTAATTTTGGAAGAAATTGAGCCAAATATCAAGCAATTCTGGAGGAAAACCTATTAAAAGCTGTCTTAAGACTCTTGTTGATGTTCACCTTCCTGCAGGATAACAACCCAAAACATACACCCAGGTTTCCAAAGGAACAGATTGGTTTAAAACATAATTATATGTTAAAATGGCCCATTCAAAGTTGAGACCTAAATCCAATACAGAATATGTGGCAAGATTTCAAAATGGATATTCACAGGGACTCTCTATCCAGTCTGACTGAGATTGACCTATTTTGCAGTAGAGAATTAGCAAAATAAAAAAAGACACCCAGTTGGTGGGTGAGTTGGAGAGACTTAAATCATGGTTCAGGTTACTAGTATAGTGACAGCAATTCACAACAATAGTTTTCATGGGCAAATTTTGAGAGGTAGAATTCAGTTTAAATAATGAAAAGGTGATAAAACGGAAGTAGATGTAGCATGAAACACATGTTCGCCCTCTGTATGTTTGACAAATCAGATCAAAGAGACAAACAAAAGAAAAACTCTAGACCCATGATATTTGCAATGGGAAATTGATAAAACAGACTGACACAGTGAATGTATCATGGGACATCCTCCATGAGATCAGGCCCAAAGCTGTGTTACCATAGGAATAGCTCAGGGTCACCTCCCTTAAGCTTTGCCTCCTGTTCCACTTTTAGAAATAAGAACCATAAGGAAACCTGCTGCATGAAGACAGAGAGAAGTATACAACTGTAATCTTTTTGTGTTACATTGGAGCTTTGCAAATAAGACTTACACATGTGAAAAAATATGCATTTAACAAAAAGACACTAAAACTGAACCTCTTCTGCTGTCTACATCAAATGTGCATATCTTTGGTCACAAAATCCACAAAATGACAGCTCTGTATTGGTGAAAGCTGAATATAATGTTTATTGCAGGGTTTAACACCATAACCAAAATCTACTGCTATGGAAAAGCAAGTTGTTGTTTTTTTTTCGTCTACAATTCTGCTGCAGTGCATTTAAAATACCAGAGACAAGTCTGATAGTCCAAAATCTTCATTTGTTCTATTTTAACAATTTTTAGTAGATTCAGTTTAACTTATTTATTCATTATTTAAGTCTAAGCTTGATTCTTTTGGTTTTGACGTCATAAGGGAGCAACTAGGATTTTAATATTTTGTCAGTCATGTAACCGTCTACGAAAAGTCATGTTTCATTTCTTGCGTAGTCCTGTATTAACTTTTCATAACAGCACTTTGCACTGCAGGGGTTCCTTCATATTTCTGCCACTTCTTGGATTGTATTTGCATACCTGAGACAAAAGTATGCTTAAACGGGAACATTGTGGTCTGTCTCTTTGTTTGTGTTCCATTTAGATAGGGCTTTGACCTGGTTTATACCATTTCTAAACATTTCACAAGATGGGAGTATACAGAGCGAGGGGTGGTTGAACATTCCTCTTTGCACAATGTATCTAGGTTATAGAGAGTCCTGGGTAGTCACTAATACTCTCTTCTCTCTGACATCGTCAGAGGATTTCTTTAGGACTAAGTCTGGGGGCTAGCATAGCCATGGAACAAAGTTTGGTTTCTGTTTGTGTTTATGTTGCCATATGTTTTGAGTTATTATCCTGCTGACAATCCTGAAATCCATTTTTAGTTTTCTGCCAGGGGCTACTAGAATTTAATTAAAAATGTACTGCTATCTCAAAGAGTTTATGATGCTATGCACTATAACAAGGTTCCCTGAACTCTGGAAGAGACCAACAGCATTACAAACCTTCCACAATATTTAACTCAGTTGTTGTTCGACACCAGGTACAGCTGGAGTGTTTGTCACTGTTAGTTTTATCTGACCAAAGCAGGTTCCAGCTAAGTGTATGCCTGGTGAATGACTGACACTGCACTTCACCGCATACATTCCCTAACAAGGTGGAGGGACAGGGGAACTCGTCAGAGTGAATGTTTATAAAAAAAAATATTAACTCTGTATGCTTTTGATTCTACTTTAAAATCCCAATAGAACAAACTAAAGTTTGTTCTCCTGTGAAATAGTTGCAGGTGTATGATGCAGATGTGTTAACTTGCACCTGTTTATTTGCCCTGCAGCGTCTCAGAAGGAGTCTGCCCCCAGGATTGCTGAGAAGAATTTCATCCACCTGGACCACGACCACATCAGCAACAGGGCTGCCCACCATCGAGCCGGGCCCCGTACGGCGAGATCGCTCAGCCAGCATCAAACACACTGTGGACAGGTAATCCCCTCACCACTTTGAACAAGACAGGATTACTTTGACTTCCGGATCTGATTAAATTGTCTCATCAAAGCAGTGATTCCTGGAACAACCCATTGATGATAACTATCTCAAAGAGCCGCTCCATGTCAGCCTCCTATGCTGTCTCTGGCACTTCCAACCACCTCTACAGCAAACCACTGGGAAGACCAGGTGTGTGGCCACTTCTGGTCCTTTGAGCTCTTCTTCTCAATGACTTCATTTAACCTGGGAAACAATCTTTTTTTCTTTCAGGTTTCCCTCCCTCCAACGTATCACCTCTGGGCTCTCCGTGTCCATCTCCTCCTGTCCAGGGAACGCCCATCTCCAGTCCAACGATAAAAACGTGTTCAGTTCAGCTTCCTGAGCTGGCCAGGCCACTGACAGAGCAGGTTCTTGTGTCTGTTGCCCCCAAGAGCCATCACAGAGCCTTAACTCACAGCCAGAGTGCGCCAAGCTCCACCACCATTCACTGGCGACCTCCATCACTCTGCGGCAGGTAAAGTACAGGCAGTTATGCTGTCCTAAGCTAAATACAAAATGTAAGCAGATATATCTCTGTGTTTTCATATTTAGCTGCGGCAGGCCGTTCAACAATCGACTAATCAATGGAGTAGAATCAGGCAGTAAACCACACAGAATACCGCATCCAGGTACAGTCAAAACACAAATGGTAGCTAAGATTTAGAGCAGGACATTTCTGATTCTGTGTAATCCCCTCTCTAGATGAGCGCATTGTAGCTTCCTCAGATTACGACAGCACCTATGACAGCACTTATGAGACCAACCACAGTGACAGCAGCGACTTTGCACAAAACGACGACGAAGGAGAAGGAGGCAAGAAGCCGCCTGAAGTAAGAGGAGGCTGTAGGGAGTGTCCGCCAGAGTGCATTGTTCTTCACCCACTCCTACCATCCCCAGAGGTAAACGATTTTACTGGGTTTAACGATGTAACAAGGCAGTGTAGGCCTCTCGAAGATAAACAGAGTAAGAGCTGTGTCTGGCTTTACATGCACCTGTCAGGACAAGTCAGCGTCTGCCCCGGAGAGTCCGGTCATGCCGGGTCTGGAACCCCTGATGAGTCAGCTCAACAATTGGAACTTCCCCATTTTCAGTCTTGTGGAGAAGACTCGTGGCAAAACAGGCTGCATCCTCAGCCAGGTAAAAGCAACATGTGTGACAATATTTAGGATGAATAAATGCAACCAAATGAAAGGCTGCAAAGTAATAGAAATGTCCATATTCAGTTCAGCCGCAATATTCACTGACTATTGGGATCTTGTGTGTGTGGACTAATATAAGTTGGAACACAAATGTTAACTAGAGGGAAAATGATAGAAACTTTTAAAAGGTTTTAGAAATAAAAATGTAAAAAGTATGGCTCACATTTGTGTTCAACGCTCCAATTATAGCCAAGCATCTTTTGAGATATTTCTCCACCAGCTTTGGGCAAGTAGGGAAGGCTTTCCCAATTTGTCTTTTTAACACTTCACAATCTCAGTAGGAGATCTACCCAAGTAAGAGATTGTAATGTGTGACTTAAAATCATAAATTTTTAAGTCTTGCCACAGATTCTCAGATGTATTTCTTCCAGTATCACTCAGTATTTAGCTTCACCTAGCTTCCCATCAACTTTGACCTTGCCTCTGCTGAGGAGAAGCATTACGTACATCACAGTTAAAATGTTCTAAATTGCCAATACATTAAATAACATGATTTGAATTTACTTTGAACTAAATTTGCGGTCTGGTGAGTTGCTTATATTTAGCTGCCAGTGTGGGTAGCAGCAGCTGTTTGCACTTGAAAATTTTAAGAAAACAGCTTTGGAAAAGGAAAAGGAAAAAAAAAGATCTCTTGCACTTAAATAAAGTCTTCTTGAACCAATATACTTAATTCCTGCTGTTTGTTCATTAACAGGCCTTCCCAGAACAGCTGTCTATACAATGAGACTGAATTAAATACAGGTAGACAATTATTAAGGTAATTAGTTGGACTAGATTGTATACTAGTGCCTGCATTGATTTTTACATTTTTATTTGTAGATATCTTTTTGACAGAGATGATTTTTTTGTGGAATAATCTGTTTTTTAGTCAGACCTGTCTGAGAACTCAAGCTGCTTTCCAGCTCTTTTGCAGATCAATAAAACATCAGAAGTGCCATGAATTGTTGAATAAACTAGATCATCAAGGCACATGAATTCAATACATCTTTACTAACACTTTAGTGAATAGTGTTAAAAGACATACAGGTTGACATTCTGTGTTAGATAGGTTAATACATTATTTGAGGGTAGTATTGTAAACACTTATTCAGATTTTCAATGGTGATTATGTTCTTGTTTCTCAGGTCACCTATCGGCTTTTTGAGGACACTGGCCTGTTTGAGACCTTCAAGATTCCCATTAAAGAGTTTATAAACTACTTCCATGCCTTGGAGAACGGCTACCGGGACATACCTTGTGAGTAGACGATCCAAATACGGCTTAAAAAAAACTGGTGCAGCAATACCTTTAGCAGCCACAAGGTGGATGCATTGCTCATGTAATAACACTCCCTCACCTGATCTATTCAGTCTGTGAATTTAATGCAACTCAGCAAATAGGTTGCAGACATGAAGTTAAGCACAGATCTTTTTAATTTATTTAAAGTTCAGCAGTTAATATATACTCTCACAACCATCAAGATATTTAAAACAAAATCAGCAGCAGGGGTTAACAGAGCAGGTATTAATTGGAGTTTAGATATTTAGATGTTGAATGCACTGACTTTAGTTTGGTAGAAGATAAAATACCATAAATGACTGCAATAATGTTCAAGTTACAGTGTCTATGAAAAGGTACTCAATCCCTTAGACTGTTTACCCACTTCTTCTTTTGGAAATCAATGAACAAAATGTGGCTTTTTTCACAAAAAATGCTCATAAGTTTGTTTTTTTTCCACAAAGAACATTTTCAAGCTAAAACCTTGTCAAAGGAAAATCTGATTCAGTGTTTAGTAGATGCACCATTGGCTGCAATTCCAGTATGGTCTCACTGTGGATAGGTCTCAAACAGGCTTGCACATCTGGACTCTGCAGTTTTACTCAATTTCTGTGTAGCTTTAGTTGGATTCTCAAAATAGTTTTTTGCTGGAAAATAAATGATCTCTGTAGAGAACATCTTGCAGATGGAAACAATTTGTCCTCAGCTGCCTTTTGGTCTCGTAAAACTGAAGAACTTTCTTCTACATGACCGTGGAGTCTATTTGAGCCTTGTTATGAGTTTTCATCAGCAGTGCTTTTCTAATTTCCACTCTCCCATAAAGCTTTAAATTGTGAAAAACTGGGCTACAGTTATTGTCTGCAGTCTCCTCCATCTCAGCTGCTGAAGATTGTAACTTCGTCAGTGTAGTCAGAGCTGTCATGGTGGCCTCCTTCTTGCACGATCATTCAGTTTGTGAGGACAGGGAAATATTCCTTCCTTTTCTTGTTAAGGGATTTAATTGAAACCCAAGGAATGTTCAGTGCATTGGAGATTGTTTGTATCCACCCCCTGACTTATACTTTTCTGTAACCTTTTCTGTGATTTTCTCGTAGTGTTCTTTTGTTTTCATGCTGTATTGTCAGCCAGCATGAAAATATAATATTATTCAGTAAATGGAAACTTCCAGACACAGGTGTCATTTTACAATAACACAATATTCACTGTCTTATTATTCTCACGCCGCTCATAGTGAGACTACTATCACCAATTGGTTGGACCTCTGTTGAATTAGGTCAATCGGGGTGAATAATAATGCAATCACACATGTACAGTATTAAAATTGTACATGGACTTTGGTTTTACTCAATATAGTCAAGGATTTTTATCCTATGATGGAAATCCATGAAGTTATTTTTGCTACGCCACAATCACATTAGTTCTGAATATGTTTTCTTCCTCAAAGCTTTCTGTAAGTACATCTGGAGGGTCTGAGAACTCATTTTAAAGCAGGGCATCAACATGTATCCCATTAAACATGGGGCATAAATAGAAGTTTACTGGAATAAGGTGATTGTGTTATCCATGCAAAATCAAAAGTCCTTGCTTAGGGACAAGTTTTATTTACAGTATATCACTAAAATCTCAAATAGCACAGAGGCCTCTCTTGGGCTATTAAATAAAACATCTGTGAAACTTAACGTAATTTAATAAAGTCTCTCAAATCAATTGATCGATCAATCAACTCATTTTGTGAATTGTGGTGGTTAATTTTCTTCACATGCTGCATTCACGTTTGTCCTGATTGTCTTATTGTTCTCATGTCGATTATACATTAAAAATAGCGCAATCAATCAATCATTTTGTTTCAGTCCAGATTATTCTAAGTGTACTGACAACTGTCTTTAAATCTCTGCTCCCACTCTTTCTGTTTGTGTTATATTTTTATATTTTGAACAAATTTTCCTACTAAGTTCTTGAATCCTCTAGGCCTCATTTTAGCTACTTTCTACTTACTGTCATTTATAAACAGTCCAACTAAATAAGCATTGGATTATTTTTTATTATATAACCTCTTCATTAATTTCTTGCAATCCCATAAATCATTGTGTTGCCTTGAAGTTATGTGATTGTAAATGGCTGCTTTACTGCAGGAATTTGTTCACTCCTACCTGTGTGAATTAGCGCTTTGGTTCTTTTCCTTTCAGATCACAACCGGATCCATGCGACTGATGTTCTGCACGCCGTGTGGTACCTCACCACACAGCCTGTGCCGGGCCTGCCCATCCTGCCCACTGAGAACGGGATTCACACTGGTGCGCTTTATCTAAAAGTAGTAATTTTCTATGGATAAACTTCTAGAGTTTCCCTCTTCTTTACATTTAGTTAATAAACATCCTAAAAATGTGATGCAAAGGCAGATAAAATATAAAAATCCTCAGTCAAATCTAATAATATCTATCAGATTGATGACTACCTCAAAATGTCCCAGCAGGACTTCCATTGGTAAACAGTTGAATCTGGATAACGCAATCAATAGAGTTGATGTGCTCTAATGAAAGAAGAAAGAGGATTTTGTTGATTTCGTGTCTCTTGCTGTGTTCAGACTTGGTGAACAACATTACGTCTAGAGCGCCGTGCTTCCTGGTTTCCAAGATGAGCTCTCTGTTGGAAGACGGCTACAGCTCCCTGTCTGGTCTAATTCCAGCCCTGGAGCTCATGGCCCTCTATGTAGCTGCCGCCATGCATGACTACGACCACCCTGGAAGAACAAACGCCTTTCTGGTTGCCACAAGCGCACCACAGGTACATGAATGTACTATCCTGGCAGAGAGAGAGGGATCAACACTGGCAAAGGTTGCAGATTAGTCTAGGATTAACTGCACTAATAAGGACGTAAATAAGAATGTGATAAAACTCAAGCTGCAATATGTTTGTTTGTTGGAAAACATAATGTGCTAAAATTATACTTGTGCTAAAAGCACATGTATAATTGTTACTAATTGTTATAATTAGTAACAATTAGTAACTAATTGTTACTAGTTCTTAACAATTGCTAAGAACTAGTAACTGTTCTTAGCAATTTTTTTTAAAAATCTCTAAGGTTACAAAGTCTGGAAAATCTATAATTAGTTTAAATTTGTAATTTGTGCATTTATTTCTTCACTCATGTTTCTATTATCCATTTGTCAATTCTTCTGTTCATTCATTCATGTGTTCGTTCGTCATCCATCCATCAGTCCATCCATCCGTTTATTAAAAAAAGCTTATGCAATCTGTTCTTCCTCTAAAGTTACCATTATTTTTGGTATTTTTAGTCCTACATAATTACTTTATAACAAACAGAATGTAGATACAAACTCTAGCAGATCAAATAAATCTGTATTGTTTTAATAGCTAAGCCCAAGTCATTCTTATTATATTGTAATAATGTAATGAAGCCCTGTGAATTATTGAACACTGTGTCAAGTTGTGTGTTTTTCTCCCTTATTTTGCTGTAGGCTCTTCTGTACAATGACAGGTCAGTGCTGGAAAACCATCATGCGGCTGCAGCGTGGAATCTCTTCATGTCTCGACCAGAGTTCAACTTCCTGGTGAATCTTGAACACGTGGAGTTCAAGCGGTTCCGCTTTCTTGTCATTGAAGCAATCTTGGCTACTGACCTCAAAAAACACTTTGACTTCCTCGCTGAATTTAATGCAAAGGTAAATAACCTTTTTTTTTTTCTTTTTTTTTTTTACCTAACCTTGCTTGATTGGTTAACTCTTTCTGGATTATCTTGCTCAATAAGCAACATGTTTTCTTTTGCCCACCTTTCTTCTCAGGTGGGTGATGAAGGAGTATCTGGCATTGACTGGACCAATGAGAATGACCGATTGCTTGTGTGCCAGATGTGCATCAAGCTAGCTGATGTCAATGGACCTTTGAAGAATAAGGAGCTACATCTGCAGTGGACAGAAGGGATTGTCAATGAGTTCTATGAACAAGTGAGTTCATGAAAATATCTGCAGCCTAATATGTAGAAAGGGATTAAATCACAAAAATATATTTTTAAAGAAAATGCAGGGGTTGCATATTTTAACGCTACGATCCAGTGTTTTCTACACAATTGTGCAAAGTCTTGGGGATCACCAAGGCACGTTTTGCCAAATGTGTGTTCTTTTAGTTGGCAGTGGGTTTTCGTGTTGGAACTCTCTCCTGGATTCCATGTTGCCATGAACTGTTTCTGATATTTATAATAAAGGAAAGGATGGAATGAAAAGCAAGGTTGACGTTTTGAATTCCCTTTCTCTTTCAAGAGGTAATTTCTCTTCCTCCTGAGGGAGATGATGGTTCAAGGAGACACAGAAAGCATGTACCTCTGCATATGACTAGGATTTGCGGTTGCTTTGTGCTTAAGGACACTCCACTAAGGATCTTTTGTGTTCACCTACCACACGTGGAATCAGATTTTCAGAACACTTTCTGCTCATGAATTTGTCATTGTAGACTGATGCTTGGCAACAAATCCTTCATCGAACTACCTGGACCATAGAGATAAAATCTGATTAGCTGGAGTGATAGTCTTGTTGCGAAGCAGCTGTAGCTGTTTCTAAGTTTCCGGGATGCTTAGTTCTGTAACTATATTATTCACCCATGTAAAAAATAAAAATAAAAACATTTATAAAATATTTTTACTATCAAGATGTAAAAGGCAGGATTCCTTTGACTAACAGTGAAGTGGAGTTTTACAGGACAAACTTAAAACCGCAGTTCAGCAGAGCTCAAATCTTTTGGGAGGCATCAAAAGAAAGATGGAGTGCATTTGTGTTTTTTTTTTATAAGGGGGAGGATGACCTAAATGTGCCATCATTGACAGCTCTCATTCAGTGGCTGAGACAGATCACAGACATTCACACAGCATGTCAGAGATGTAAACACACATTTGTTTCACACGCTGCGTAATGCCACTTCAACATGTCGAACACCTCTAATACCTAATGAAACGATGTAGGCTGTGATCCTACATGGATGCGATGTATACAATATCCACCAGTCCTCCACACTGACGCCATACAGGTTTTTGGTTGCCATGGCAATAGGAATCCTTGTCCCCCAGCCCCCGTCCTCTTTTTGTACAGCTTGAAAGCAGTAACATCAGACCGACAAAACAACAAAACAGAATCCTGCACTGTCATAACATTTGATGGAACAAAACAAAACAATCCTTTTTTTATTCTTCTCCGTTTTGTTATCTTGGGTTCCGTTACAAAAACCAAAACAGGAGCAGCAGTTCCAAGAATTCAACCTTCAGAGCAACTTCTCGGTAATCCTCCAACTGAGATATGCAGTTGGTTGAATGAAAAATGAGAAAATGCAGAAGTGGGAATCATGTCAAGCATGAGAAACAGAAGAAATTGATGGACTCACGCACTGCTGATGAGTAAATCTGTTAAATGGGGCAGATACATTTCAAGCAGAGTATTAATGCTTACAATTGTTTTGATCGTGTGGGAATAAATATGCAGATTGGAGTCGTCACGGCTACACCAAATCTCCGACAGTGAGATGGTTTTATTTTTTAGGCTGGTACCTAAAGATTAGTTATACTTTGAACTCATCTTTTTTTCTATTTGTAGTCTACTTGACCTATTTTCCAGCGACTGTATCCGGGGGCTGTGTATCTGGGACTCTCAGTGCTTGACAGCTGAGTTCATAATATTTCAGAGATAGAGTTTACCCACAGTTGGCTGAGCTGTTTTTTGTGTTATTTATTTGATGCAGTTTTAGTCTTATTAACCAAAGCCTCCATTTTTATATGCACCACTGCCAAAGTTACACACAAAAAAAAAAAATTAAAAAGAAATCTATTTTTAAGCCAACAGAAGAAATAATAGTTTAATTATTTTTGTTTTACCTAATTACCTGCGCCTATTGTTACCCCCATTGTTTATATTTTCTACAATCCCTTTTGCCAGTAAGAAAACACTGAATCTTCTGAAATTGCACAAGGCTGGAGCATTCAGAGATAAAGGCCATTTTTTTCATGCAAAGACTCTACCATACAATTCAGGGCTTGGGATTGTGGTGAGAATGTTTATGCTGTAAATTGTCAAGTATTCTGTTTTAATTGGGTCACATATTCTGAATCATTGTTGTGCTCAAAGATACAATAACAAACCCATTTCCAGTTAAATAAAATGTTCTGCTACTTTATAAAGTTCATGACACCATGTACACACCATCGGAAGAGAAACAGGATCACAGCATCATGGATCCTCCACCGTACCTAAAAGTGGGAGAGAGATCCTTCACTTATTGATCCTTTGAGAACCATTTGGAGAGTTTGCTACTAAAATGCACATTTTTAGTCTCATCTGACCAAAGCAAATGGTCACAGTCAAGGTTCCTGTAAGGTTAACCAAACTCCACATGTCTGATGGCAGGACACACTTTGTGTATTCTTCTCAAGCAAACAGTTATAGCATCTAATTTTTGCTGTGTAGATTTGCTGACCCAAGGTCCTGCTCTTTATAGCTTTTCTCTTAGTGAGAAAGAAATATATTTTTAACTTACTCTGTATGTGGGGTTGTAGTCAAATGGGTATTTATTTAGACTGGTTTTTCCCCCATCCAGTAGTTTTACACTTTTTATTTTCCTGACTATGTATGGGAAGGTTTTGGTGATAAGTTATTCTCTTTCTGTCTTTTCTTGATTTACTTGGACATTATGTTGTCTTGTCTCTCTCCTTTTGAAGAGTGGCTGAAAGAAATGCAGTTTGGAAGTTGTGGATTATCATGGCTTTGCTGTGTGATATATTTATGATCACTGTCAAAAGATTTAATTGAGCGAAATAAAATGTTGGCTCAGTCAAAGTACAATTATTAAATAATATGCACGTGTTTATTATTCCAGTCCTTCTGTATTTTGTATTTTCTCTCCCTTTTACATTTCTTTCTCTGCATCCTTCCAGGGTGATGAAGAAGCAACTTTAGGCCTTCCTATCAGCCCATTTATGGACCGGTCTGCCCCCCAACTTGCCAAACTACAGCAGTCATTCATCTCCCACATAGTGGGACCACTGTGCTCCTCCTACGACTCTGCTGCTCTCATGCCAGGGCGCTGGGTGGACCTGTCTGAAGAGGCGGTTGAGATAGATGTGGAAAAGGAAGGACAAGATACAGAAGAGGAGGACACGGCGGATGAGGAGGCGTCAACAGGTTCCGATGGGTCCCGTATGTCTGCATCCTAATTATTAGAACTCATTTAGCGGTGATATTTATGAAAAAAGGAAAATTGTCAAAGTATGTCACAAACAATTATTGCTCCATAAAGATTTTTATGCTTAAATTTGATATCTTTTGGGGAACAACAGTCAATACTTAAAATATTGACTCTTCACACACATTCAATGCATAATATGACAAGGACCTTTGAAACATCTTTCAAACATAAGAAATATTGTAAAAGGACTTTATTATGTCAAACAAATTGTAAAAAACTATAAATCTCCAAACACATCATTTGTGTCTTTGCACCAAGACGATACAATTTCTACGCTTGGTACCAAATCCTGTACTTGAAAAAAAAAGAGCCCTGAAAAGAAATGGATCAAAGTGATGATCAAAAGTATGTAAGCATTCATTCATTTTTTGGGCAATAACTTATATGGCTAGAACTGCATGCCGTACTGCAATCACATCTCACAAAGATAAGTACTGCTCTTGAGTTTTTTTCTTTTTCATTTCTCTTTCCAAATGTCTGACTTCACAGTGTCAGACACATCCTAGTTTTAATGTTGTAAAATTGTGTCTTTGATAATGGGGAAGTGTGATTTTTTTTCTGCAAATGTAAGACTTTAACAGAGAATATTCAAGTTTCTTCATATAAATATGTATTGAATCTTCAAATCTTTAAATTTGTTTGCGAAAATATACTCTTCCAAGGCCAGTTTTCTTTCTTTTTTTTTATCTACTAGCCCTAATACTTCTTCGTAACAGTAACAATCATTACAATACATTATTTTAGCACTGCCATGATAAATCAATATGATGGAAAAAGAAAATGGTCAGCAAATGCTTATCATTTTTTTTTACAGAGTAAGTACTGAACGCCATATTTTTTCTTCAGGCAAGTTTTCCTTTTGTTTCCACAGAGCGGCAAGACGCCAAAAAGCTGCGCAGACGGAAGGTCTTTTGTCAGATCACACAGCATCTCCTGGAAAACCATGAAATGTGGAAACGTGTGATTGCAGCAGAAGCATCAGAGGAGACTCAAGAAGAGAAGGCCAACTGCTTAGACAAACCTGTAGATTCAATCACAGCAATCCGCGAGGAGGAGGAGGAGCAGGAGCAGGAGCAGGAGCAGGCGAGCAAAGAGGAGGAGTCAGCCGACGACCTCGATGAAGCAGAAGAGATGGCGGCAGCGGAGGAAGAGGAAGTCCTTCCACAATCAGAGACCTCAGGAGAAAAAGAGGACGTTCCAGAATGAGATTATAAACTTGAACCTCCTCTTAAACCAGGAATCTTGACCATTGTTTGGAAACGTTTTTGTTTTTTTTCCTAACCAAACTCTTTGTATGGTAGCCAGCACATCACTTTGACACAACACTGTAGAAGATGTTTTGGGTAAAATGTGCCTAACAAAATCAGGGTTGAGGACTGGGATGACACATAGTCAGTACATCTGATCAGGAGATCAGCAAAAGATGAGGAAATAGTAGAAACAGAGTGGTGATTGCGAAAAACAGACTTATGTTTGTTTTTTTACTTTTCAAGCTTACTCTGGATCTGGAGCCCTGCCCTCACCCAGGCTGTCCCTTGTGCACTAATGGGCCAACAAATGCTCTTCCTGCATCTCCCATTTTATTAACACCCTGTGTAGCCAACACAGCTTGCTGAAGGTGTGCAGCAAGCCCTTTCTTCAGGACAATGGAGTGAATGTCTGGGAAAAGGCTGTTTGCAGTCATGTGGAGTAAAGGAGACTGAAGAAAGAGCCAGTGGTATTGTGTAAAAATCAGAGGACCACGCAAGTTTCACACAATCACACTCACATTCCACACTCCAAACAGAGAAGAAGTTTAAAAAAGAACCTTGTTGCTCCAAAAGCTTTATTCTCGCTCAAGGAAAATCTCACGATACAAAGTTTTAGCATTCAGTTTCTCCCTGTTTTTTTTATTTTTTATTTTTGCAAGTTTTTGGTCCACACAGACACCAACGTGTTTTCAGGCTGAACAACTCAGGAAGGCAGAATTAGAATCACAAAAGGACTTCCGATGTCCGCGTCCTTGTATTTCTCTCTGCTTCTTCTTTCATCTGTTTGCTTCTATCTCCTTTAAATACCCGGAAATGTTGGGTTGGATTTGTACAGCCTAGCAGGAACCAAAATGGAGTATAAAAAAAGAATGTTAACGTTGGCAGTTTGGTGAAACCTTTGCAAGTATAGCGTATACTGCTGTGGTGGACAAGGCTAGTGCCGAGTCACAGGGCCAGTTCACCCGAGATTTACATAAAGAAGACTTTCTAGACCTGAAAGGTCAGTCGGCAACAATTAGGAAAATGTCTAGATGTCAGATTTTAAACAAGGGCATTATAGCCGTTTTTATATTTTCAAAAAAAAAAAAAAAAAGGTAAAGGGAATTTAAGTAGCATGTATATGTAGCCAGTTTCAATAGTAGCATGGAGAAAAAAATAAAGCAGAATAAGAGATGTAAGCACTTTAAATAACACAGAGACTAACATTTTTGTTCAAAGTTGACACTGGTCCTGTAGAGAAAGAGTCCTCTGATTATATCTTACACTCTAAAAACTGCTGGTCTATAAACAACACTATTAGGATTATTTTGCTGTCAGTCTGAAGGTTATTTCACACGATGTGGTTGAACCATTGGTTTCACGCAGCATACAGTGTTAGGTTTTAACCCCCAAAATAAGTTGAAGTGGCTAATGTCTGACACTAGTGCTGAAGAGATAATAGAGAAAATACAACTAAACAAAGTAATATTTGAATAAGATGTATTATTTGTATCTATGTAATAAAATTTTTCCGTTTTTTCTAAACGCTATCCTTGCAGGGCTTCAGGGGGCATGTGGCCTGTCTGTAGCAGTCAATGAGCTACTTTCTGGACAGGTTATTAGTATATCCTGACAAATTGTCTCCTCAGCAAATAGAACCCTTTATCCATTACTTATACATTGTAAACAAACCATATGTCATAGCCATTTATTATAACCATCTCGTTTACTTTTTCGACGTAGTAAATTTCATAAATATTGAAAACGTTAGGCCACTGATAGTGACGTACCAATTAATGAGACATTACAAACATTAAATTTCATTCTCAGAATATAACACTGTGTAGAATATT
The DNA here is from genome assembly GCA_903066815.1 of Brachyrhaphis roseni. Taxonomy (NCBI): domain Eukaryota; kingdom Metazoa; phylum Chordata; class Actinopteri; order Cyprinodontiformes; family Poeciliidae; genus Brachyrhaphis; species Brachyrhaphis roseni. The sequence goes on from CAEFZY010017125.1 coordinate 23,962, forward strand.
GATTTGATCAAAGCATGAACGTTGAATATATCTAGCATTAGGTTGCCATACCTGGTAAAAGTAGCTATTGGGTACTGAGCAAGTAAAAGGCTAATGTTAATGTTAGATTAAGTGAACAAACTTGTGTTCTTGTGTGAATTAAAGTCATAGCAAACCCCACTGACATTAACATTGTTATACAGAGTAATCTTAACCTTTTTTGCAAAATTGCGAACCTATGAGGATTCATTCTTCTTTTCAACTCTACATTTTTGACCCAGTTAGTGTTTAATCTTCTTTCCCTACAGTGTGAACCCAGCATTTGAGTTAAAGGAATAACCCAGCAGTTGTTTGAGTGTAACTATATCATAGCATATGGTCTGACAGGTGGTGCTCATGCTCTCCTTTGATGTCCTCAGAAGTTCTGATTGGTGATGATGGAGGACAGCGTGAACGCGAAGAACAGCCCCAAGTAATGAGGCTTAGTAAGGAAACCGGGCAGATATGAGAGAAGGGAGAGGAACCTTTTAGCATTACATGTAGCTTTCCATGAAGGGTCAGCAGGGTCTTAAATATCTTTAATATTTTAGAAGATTGTTCTAGATGCAGCTCTTTGAAGAGGATCCAGTTTGGTTAGAAGTCAAAATCATGAGATGATCTGTGCTTCCGAGCTATTAACAGAAACAAGCATTACAGCCTATTTAAACTGACATCGGAAAAGTATCGGACGAGGTTTAAGGCTCTTAGCGTCTTCACTCACATAGCAGCAACAGGTAGTTTCCATCAGAGTCATAATTACAGCTGAAAGATTATTAGCGCCGCGAGAGTTGCAGCTGACTCAAGACGAAGGCAAAGCAGATTATACTCAGAGACTTTGAGGTGCACTTCATCAATTCCTTGATAACGCTTGTTGTTAGTTTCAGACTTGATGGTAAGAGTATTTTAGAAACCGCTGATCTACTGCCATTATCACAAACATCTATCAGGTTTACAGAGAATTGTTTAAAGGGGGCGGTAGTTGTGTCAGCGAAAACACCTTGTTGATGCCAGGCATTGGAGGAGAGTGAGTAGACTTTATTGAGAAGATAAAAAAAAGTCACAGTAGTTCAAATAACCCAACATTACAACCAGTGAACACAGTGAACCCTTTTTCTAATGGCTACTTCTAGCAGGATAATAAACTATGTCCCAAAACTCAATTCATTCAAAATTGGTTTCTTGGAATAACGTTGCGTTCACTGTACTTCAGAGGCCTCTTCAGTCTCCAGATTTCCATATATTAGAATGACTTTGGATGTGGTGAACCAGGACATTAGCATCATGGATGTGCAGCAACTTTGGAAGCTATCATTACATCATATCATGTTTAATCTGTCAGATTCTAAATGCATGGAGGTCAAACCCTGCACTGACAAGGAGAACTTGATACAGTTGCTGGTGAGTGTAAGAATGATTGTACTAGATGTCTAAAGCAATCAAACAGCAGGGAGTTTTCTACTGTATGATAACCTGAGGAGCGAGATGACAGGTAATAACCATGAGTATTGATGGTCGGAGCCCCTGTAGCTCTCATATAGCAGGTGAGTTGCTGGGTAACGATTGATCAGTACTAACTACCTGACATACACCAGACATGCCCTTTAAGCAGTCAGGCTGATGTTTTTAAACACTCTCGATTAAAAAAAGAGACGGTAACACTTTATTTGATGGATTGTGAATGTGACTGTCACGACAACGTCATAAACATGACATAACATGTTTATGACGTTAAGACTTACTCATGTCATGAGCATGAGTAAGTCTTCATAAATATTTATGACTTGTCATAAAGTGTCATTCAGTAAATCATGACACTTTTAATACAAAGTGTCATGATTTTAATACAAAGTTGACATTATTCAAAATGTCTTTGTTATGACAACTTGACATTAACCAAGAAATCATGATCTGACATAAATTTGTTATAAAAGTATTACTGATTAAACTTTAGCTTTAATAACAAACAGCTACCTAATTTTTAAAGTGACAGTTTTATTCACAACCCGTCAAATAAAGTGTTACCAAAGAGACTTATGCAGTCTACTAAACATGCTTGTTTCATGTGACAAAATGTCTTCCTCATTTACTGTTTGCTAATACTGTTGTAATGCTGTAGAAATATTTAGCTGTATCAACTGCACTGTTATGAAAATGCCCATTAATACACAGGAGGGTTAAAATGTACAACATAATACCCTTGACCGCTCATTGGCTTTACTCACCCTTACAAAAAAATCACATGTGATTTTCACATGTATACTTGTGATTTTGGAACGTTTCGTGGTAAAATCACATGTGAATCACATGTGAATCACATTTCCACATGTGTGAATCACATGTGGAAATGTGTGATTTTCATGGGAATTTTTTGTGGATTATGTGATCACATGTGATCACATAATCCACATTATGTGGATTATGTGGAATAATCCACAATACACACACGTGGAAATGTGTGAATCACATGTGATTCACATGTGATTTTACCACAAAACGTTCCAAAATCACAAGTATACATGTGAAAATCACATGTGATCATGTGATTTTCATGGGATTTTTTTGTAAGGGCAGTAACATGGAGTACTTGAGTTTGTTTGTTACACTATAAATTAGGAAGTCTACAACAATCACACCATCTGCTTATTGTTTTTGTTTGCATGTAAATCCAAAAGGCTTAGATATAGATTTTTTTCTTCCTTTATCATAACCTACAAGACATTCCAAGGACCTGCTATTGAGACAGGATGCAACAGTGAAAAGCAACATGTGGTAATGTTAATCTGAGGACGTCACGGTCAAAAAAAATAATTGGCACAGTAAGACAACTAAAATTCAGCATAAAATGTAAATCTCGTTCATTTGGATCCAAAATACCTCCCTGAACTAATCTCCTCGGACTTTATCTTTGTAATGCCTTGACATGCAGATAAGGATGCTCCTTAACAAAAAAAAAACATGCTTGCAGCTGTAGTTTCATAAAAAAGAGGAACCTTTTGAACTTGAAATACTATGAAAGTAACCACAAAACTGTAGAATAAATGACATTTCAGCACACAATATACAATACATTGCACCTCATTCCCATCTAAAGCTCCAAGTCAATGTTCAGGCATTTTTTCATATTCTCTTTCCGTTGTTGAGCTTAAATTTGAATAGCCTCGAAGTATGAAATTCTCTGAGACAAAACATGTATTTCTTCTCCAACTGTACAGTGCAACAATCAAAGAGACTTGAAGCAATCAAAGCTGTGATCAAAATGTGGGTTTCCATTTACAAGATTTCCCAGATATATGTGTTTTTTTTAATCACACATATGTATGCATAGATGTAAGTCTGCCTATGTTTGGAGCTCTGCTTGTGCAAGTCTTCAGAAATTCAAATGTGTGGATCAGTGTTTTGAAGAAGCAGTAGGAGCGAACAGACCGGATTTGCACTTACTAAGTGCTGTGAAAGATAGCCGTCCCCTTGGAGATTTATTATGCTTTTTGTCACACTTAAACTTTTTATGCCACTTTTACTAGCCAGAGATGGCCAATGCAATTACAAAAACATTTGCAAATACAAAGCAAATGTCTTTTAAGGGGGTGTGGGAGTCTTTCTGATATGCCCCCCCAGTGGAGCCTTCTTGGTATTAAGCAGAATAAACGGGCAGAAATTACCTCCAGAATACAACCAGTTGACAATGTAAAAGTTCAGTTAAAGAACAGTTTTAATTCTATATTTAGTATGTCAAAATTTTTCTAAATTGACTTGTGTATGTTTTTAATGAACAATAACAATTAAGTTTAAAGAATCATTTCAATATTTTAGTTTTTTAAATTCAATATTGTATGTAGCCATTAATGTTTTAAAGATCAAATTTATGTTTTTTTAGAAAACTAGTTTGAAGCAACTTGATTTTCTGCACTACTTATATCTAGCTCCATAAGTTGGAGAATTGTCTAATCCATGTTGAATCATTTCACAACCATTTAGAGTTAAACACCCATTTGTTAAATAACTAAAGGAAATAAATGTTATTTATCTGTAATGTCAAATGACCCTTGAAAAAATTAAATAGAGCAGATAGATTTGCAAAATGAGTAATTCTGTGTACATATATGAAAAAATATCTTTTGAGTCTCATACAGCATTTTTTCCCCAGAGCATGAGAGTTAAGCATACTGAGTGAGATAATGTATAATTTTAATGTTTAAAGACAATTTCTGAGAAATTGCTAGATTAACATATTTCTTAAGAGTAAAAAAATTAAATAGGGAAATTTGAATGTCATTTTTAAGACCTCCACCACAAAACCTTAGCTTAGTAGCACTTACATTTACCAAACATTTTTCTTTTACCTCTATCTAAGCAGGTCAGCCATGTGATCAAAATAGGTGAAGTCCACAACACTGCTCGTCATTTTGGTGCAGCGCAATATTCTGGGAAAATAACTTCAAACTGGCAGTATTTTCTGCTTAATGTACCTATTAAATATTTATATTATTTTGATGTTCAAAGTCAAGAAATATGCAAAAACAAATAACCAAACAAAAAACACTTGAAAAAGAGAACATTTGCACATCACTTTGTGTTACAACTTCTGTGGCAAATTGATGCAGCACAACATCCTCTGCAAAACTAAGAATGAAGCTAGACGTTGCTAGCGAGTAATGGCATTACATTAAGAACATCAGATCCTGCCATATGTGCATAACACAATGGCCAGCCAATACCAAAGTAGAAACAGAAAAATTTCCAGGCATAGATTTATTTGGCAATTTGTCCAGTGAAGTAGAGAAAGTCTGGTAGAAATGTGGTCTGACAGCAGCAGCTTGGAGACATCGCAAACTGGCACCCCTCAAAGCTCTCATTGCCTGTAATTTTACCACAGTGGTGTAAATATAGCTATAGCTGCTTGTGACAAAATTTGTGTTTTCAAAAATTAAAATTCTATTATGATTTGGCTAGATGTAATTTTTATCTAGTTCTGACCAGCATTGTGGTGGACTGTCTCAGTCCGTACTGATTTTGGATCTGACCAGCAAAAGGAAGAATCAGGATAACAATAGTGTCACCAAAGCACAATAAATAAGAAAACGACGCGGTGTTTGTGTAAAACATAGTGCAAGTGAATGGAGCCATCTGAAAGTCTCACTTTTCTACACATTATCAATACTTTGAAGGTTTAACTTCACTAAAGTAATGTCACTATTACATTATTTTATCACTATAACAGACTATTGTCTGTCAGGGCCCTTTAAGTTAGTCTACAGTTACGTTCCCTAAACACATTGTTTGGGCCTAAAAGTTAGCCTTCTTGTAAGAAGGCTGTAAGTTTTGTGATTAAAAGTGGAAGTACTAAAATCAAAACTGTTATTCTTCTGACTCAGACACAGAAAAAGATTGTTGCTATGGTGAGTAAAACCCTGCAGGAAAGTTTAGAAAGAGTTTGACTGATTAAATTTAACTGGATCAGCTGACATCAGTGAATGCTTGGTCCTGCCAAAGGCCAAATGAAAGTGAAAACTGAGTAAAACAACAAAGTACTCCTGCAGAGATTTTGTTTTCTTTAGTTCACAAATAACACATTTATATGGCTGCATACTTCACTATAGCAATTTATAGTACCTGAATAAACAGCGTTGTGTTTTTGTCGGTCAGCGTTTTAATCCTGGGGTGAAAAGTGTTTTGAACAGAGGTTGTTTTCATTTTTGTTGATGAGGAGAAATTCATCTGTGCTTACTTTCACCTGCTTTTCCAATAAATAGGTAAGTAAGCTTGGATTTCGCATACAGCACATAATTGCTCATACCTGGTAGTTGACCTTTTGGTTTATAAAGTCATGTTTCTAAAAGATATTTTGTGTAAAAAGGGTGAATTTTAAAATGAGTTATCTTTTTTTGGAAAATAATAGAAATGGCAACGAGGATTCAGTTATACTCAATACTTTCAAAACTATGCTAAATAGGATGATATGGGCCCTCTAAGTATACATTTTCAATAATGATTTGTCCTCAATGCATTTTTTTTTAGCTTATTAGCTCTTTTTGTCTTTTTAAAACTTTAAAATACTAAAACAAACATAATTTGGTCATTTTTCCACCTTATGAAACATGAAAATTGTTATTTAATTTGTTTTTGGCATTTATGACTACTCTTCTTAGCAATTTTACCTGTTTTTCACTTGTCTGTCTTTCTTTTTTCAATGTTAGTCATCCTAATTCTCCTAGATGACATTATTAACTATTGATTTAAATTGTTTTCTGTCGACAGAGAACAGAGTCTCTAATCAGAGCCACGCTTCTTAATTTTTATCAAGGTATGAGTGTTTTCTTTGAAATATTGTTGCAACCGGATTTACTTCTGCAAACCAAAGAAATACTTTTGAGCTTTGCAGTTTTTGGTGATTTGCACAAAATGAGCCCTAAACTAATTTTCTTTTTTTTTTTCTTTACATTGTTATGTAGAACCTTGTGATGTTGGGATATGTATACATTATATACACATTTTGTTGTTATATGTAAACGCAGATTAAACTGAATGAAAAGCTGTCAGCAGTTATCTAATAGACCACTGCTTATAGTGTTAATATCTTTGATTTATTCTTTCACTCCCATGTTAGTGGACTTTGGTAGCACGACAGTTTAACTCACCAACTCTTCACAGACTGAAGGCATCGTAAACCAAAAAAAAAAAAACACTCCATTTTTCTTCAGCTTGTTGCTTCTGCTAAGTTAAACTGGGTCTTATCTCCTGTGCCAAAACATTTTCACATGTACATGTATGTACAAACTGTTTTAAGGCTTTCCACGTTTGTCTCAAGCAAAACCAAAACAATTTTCTTCCACCATCTGTAAAATAAGACAAAGCTGGTATGTTTTTTTTCTGCAATTGCAGTCGCTTCACTGACTCAGTTCTTTATCTTTTCTCTCTCTAGTATCTTGCACTTGACTCATGTAGCAATACCTACAGGATGGGGGAAATTGTGTGATTCACCAGTATTTAAGGAAAATATAACTTTTTATTTCTTGCTATTGTTTGACTTTGTATAAAAAATATATACTGTACAGATTTAAAAGTATATTATGACAAAGGAAAAAAAAACTTTTAGAAATAATATTTATTTTTACTGTTTTGTAATTTAGACACAATACTGTAGCTCCTCTATTGCCAGACTTATTGGAAGTGCCTCTCAATAATGTATTACAAAGTAACTATACAATATATTGGGATTATTAGAACCTGTCACTAGCAAGGCATTGTTGATGTTGTATTGTGACTACTGTTCAATAATAAGATTTATAAATGCTGCATGTGTCTGGCTGATTCTTCTTCTGTTTCAACAGGATCCTTTTATAACACATCTTCTGTAGTTCAACTTTAGATTGGATGAAAAAGTTAGCAACTGAATTTAAGATGTTCAGTCAACATACAGTGTCCGAGCAATTTTTTGAGGCCCCAATAAATAGCAAAGGTTTAAATAAATTAACTTTTAACTGCAATAGCGGAGTCTCACTTTGCATTTTTGAATCCAAACCTGATATTCAATACGTTTACATAACCATACATACAAAATCACAAAGAGCATGATTATTGATAAATCCCAACAACTGTTACTAATGTAGCAGAAATACTCTTTTATTTATAATTAACTTCTTAAATTGATCCATGTTTTTAGAAAGACTTTAATCCATGACTTTTGCTTTGCCTGTCGTATAAATACATTGTGAAACAAAGGCCTATTTCTTTTAGCTGCTGTCTAATGCCAAACTGTATCTTGAAAAAGATTGTGATGAAGGATAAAAAAAAGTCTACAAGCTTATTTGGAGAACTGCGAGCAAATTATTATTAAAACAAGAAAGCCAGGTAAGACCTCTTCAAATCTCTTCAGTAAAGCTGCAACTGTGCCACATATGTGTAAATAAAATAAATAATACTCGCTCGTTGCTGACAATTTCTTTAAAGACAAAATCAGTCCTCTGACCTGATCTCTTTGTTTCAGTTCCATCAACCAGTCCTGTTCTATGGCCTTGAGGTCAAGGCTGCGAGTCGTCTGTCTCTTGCCATAATTCTGACATATGTTTTTATTCGTTTGATGACAGAAAATGTCCGCTCCACAGCTGCGGTGGATGTAGGATTAGTCAGAACCAGAGATGGAGATCAACTCTGGCTTCTCCTAATGTTCTCAAAAGCATCACAGCCTGCAAGTCATTGAATTCCCATTCAGTGGCTGGATGTCGCCCCACTGTGTTGGTCAGACAACTGAAGTTGGCAAACCCTGTTTTATGCATAAAGAAGTCATTTCCAGCAATATGATTTTCAATGGCCCTCAAAGGTGGTAAGTAGTTACTTACAAACACTGGCTGAGACCAGCCTCTCTTCACAATGTCCGGTTACTGTGAACAAGTCCTGCTTAAAAATTGATTCCTGAGACCAAACTGATTTCTTCTTCTCAGTCATCCATTGTGGGCATGAAATAAAACCTAATTTACAAGCATTATTGTGTGTAGTGCTGATTGCACAGGACATGCTATGTTAGTAAAACCTTGGGATGGTAAATATGCTTTGACCATCCATTCAGAGTTCAGAAAATATCTGATGCCAGTGTGGACGTTCTAGCAGGCTCTGGGAGGCAAATCTGATCAAAAAAACAATTCCACTGATGATGTGTCACTTACTTAGTGTAGGCTTGATCTACCGATGTGTGCTTGGCAGAACATAGAGATTTAGTAGTCCATCTTGTCAACTTTTTTGGTGATGTTTGGTGTTTCTATACCTCCTATGGGAGCAATCCGTAGGCACCTCCATCCTGGTTAGACTGACTGGGAAAATAAGCCCAGCTCATCTATCCTTATGAAATTCGAGATGTGGTTTTCATACAGATTCAGAGAAAGTTCCTCAAATCTTTGGCCCATCAAAACGATTGCACTTTCAAACATAAAAGCTGTCACAGCAATAGTTTCATAGCACGGAGATTTACAAATCAACCCAGTCTGGAAAAACAGAATCAAACAGAATATCATCCTTAGCTTCAACTTGTCCAACAAATAATGATAAAACATTCTAGTTCTAAAGACTCTTAGAATAAGTTTCTTAGACTCGCACACACGACTCTTGCAACTCTTTGGGGTCTTCTGAGGCTGTAGATAAAAAGGTTTGCTGTTCCAACCAACCCAGTATACTGGAGATCACACTGTGCAAGAGGGGGTCTTGGTGGTCCCTTGTGCTACAGTGTTCTCTCCCCGATAGAAAAAACACTAACCATTCCTGCAGTGTGTTACTGTTAGACCTTAATTATGTTTCTCAAAACTACGTCCAGCTTTTCCTGAGATGCTGTCTTCTCGTTGCTTAAGTGTGTAGTTCTCACTAAAGCCAAAAAGTTGGCGGCAATGAAGACTAAATGATGCTTAACTTTTACTCTGACTCTACATGGAAATGAGAATATTGTGGTTTGCCTTGAGTAACTTAGATATAGAGGAGCTGACATACCGAGAGTATGTGGTGCCAGAAAAGATCAAAAGTAATCCCTTTGGTAATCTTGTTTTCATTGAAGCGGCACTCTCTTTGAAGCCCTCCTTGTCTGATCGATTTTGTGTCAGCTTTTGGAATTACCCAGTGAGAGTATTAAATATCATGAGACATCCTTTTCTATCCAACCATGCAATGGACTAAAATATAGCACACGTTAGCCCTCAATACATATTTCAACAAATGGTTTTTCTCTGATTTTTCTGACGCATTAACATCGACGTGGTTTGCGGACAAGCCAGAAGTTATCAGTGTGTAAAATGTATTATTCTGGAACGATGTGAATACATCTCAGGCAACTTTTTCGTTTTTGCTTGCATTTTCTTTCTGTCTGCTCCCATTTCTTGAATCCATATGACATCTTTCGCACTACCATCATAGACCTGGCTTCTGGATGATTTCCCACTTTCCCTTTCTTCCCCTTCATGGATTCCTTTTTCCCCAATTAACCTTCTTGACCTTAACCCAGTGGATTATGAACACAGCTTGACTTAAATCCGACACCACAAAAACAGCAACCACTGAGCACACAACATCAGTGATGAAAACTGGAGCAGTTCAGATTGATTACACTCATTCATTGTCTAAAGTTAAATTCTTAGCCAAAACATAAGCTGACAAATGCAATATAGTAGTAGTAGTAGTATAGTGTACAGATAGGACATTACCTCTAAATGACTTCTTTTTTAAGCATTCATGTTTATTTAAAGTGCTTGGAATGTAACTTAAACCAGTTTAAATAACATATCGGCAGGCTGTAATCCTAGCAGGATCCATAGCATGTATTGACCTACAACGCAAAAAAAAATGTGCAGCCAGACTCTGATTTACTTTTATGTTTTCTAAAAACGCACCAGATGGTTTTATTTTGAAAAAAAAGAGAAGCCATTTATACAACCCCTTCTTCCCCCTGAAATATAACATTTTATAGTTAAATTTCCATTTGCGTAGCTGGATTTGAGTAAAGCTCCAAATTACCAAAAGGCAGGGGTACTACTGAAACATGCCACAAAAACATTTTTTTTTTCACTTGCTCTTTGTTATTTGAAAGAAACAAAAGTGACAACCATTCTTTGGAAGAAAGAAAAAAGCCAAGCAAACCAGATGGACAGCTGATAGCATGCACAAAAGGAAATAAGAGCCACCGGCTATTAATCATAACTCTCGTCTGTAACGTAACAGAGCATGCACTGACAAGCACAGGCTGCCCTGTTATTTAGAACCAAATTCTAGAAATTAAAGCAATTACATTTTAAGTGCTCTTTACTTTTAATTCTTATTTTAGATATTGTTAGATAGTGATGACCTTTTCCTGGGATAAAATATGTGGTAAAATCCATTTTGCACACATTGCAGTAAAATATCCATCCATCCATAATAGTACGTATCAAAACTAAAATGTAACTGTACATACCCCATACACCAATATCCAACTATTACTTAACTGAGCAGAAATGATGTTGTCTTATGTAATAAATATGGGTCTCTAAAATATTAATTCTTGCACACATATTCAGACATATCATTTTTACGTGAACAGAAATAAGACTGTTGAAGATGGTTTCCATCTTGGCTTTAAATTCAACAACAAAAAAATATTACTGTAATGTGTATGAAGCCCAGTTTGTTTTAATGCCACAGACCCATATAATGCATTTGGATCAACAATTGTGCATGATCCCTTGCTTGGATGCACCAAAGCATTCGTAACTTATAAATGAAAACAGCTTGTTTGACACGCAGAAGTGGCACGATGATTTGAAGGCAGAACAAGTCGCTTTGACAATTTCTATTCTGATTTGAGAAATGCACCAAAGCAATTAAGAAAACCTGTAACATCTGACCAGAACTGACTGACAAATCAAGGATTTGATAGTGTGTCTGTACTCGCCTGTTGTTTCACAGTTGCAGCGTTCATGCAATAAGATGCGATGTAAAAGACAGGCACCCACAGCACCACTACTTTCAGAGACTGCAGATGGAAGTTTAAATAGAGGCTAAAACAGTTTACAATAATAATAAAAAAACATGTCCTAGAAAAGAAAAATACATTTCAATTAGGAAATATCATACAAATCAGTTAGATAGTATTAGATTAAAATAATGTCAAAATAAAATGAAGTATAATATCATTACTACAGATTATGTCAATAAGAATGACTTATATTTGTTATTTTATGTAAAATAAAAATAACCTGGAATTAAGGCATATCTTTAAAATATTTAAATGTTAAATGAATATTTGTTGTTTATTAAATTATTAAAAGCTACTGGTTGAATGAAGTCAGTGAAAGTAAATTAGATTATCTAAAATGATAATGACAACCTATTAACTTGAAATGGTTTGCTGGACCATATAGGTAGGAAATATAAGATTCTTTGTGAGAGTTACTCCAAGTTTACACAGCATATTATCAAAAACCACAAAATTAGTTACAAGGAAGAAGGATGTAGTCATTATTTTTTTTTATTATTATTAATTTTTCGCAAGTGTTTATTACGGTTTTGAAACTCATCCTAAATTATTGTGAGATGGTTAACAAAACAAAGTCTTACATTTATTATCGACCCAATGATTTATTTCCATTATGCTTTCCCAAACTGAACTATCCGGAAATGGTTTTACTATTTTTACTGAGTGAGAAAAAGTGGGATGAAGGGTGTGCTCATTTAACTTCATAGTAACTGAGGTTTTGCATTACCGTACCAGCTGCCACTGGTGATAAAGCAGTGTCTTGATGACACCTGTGACAAAATAGAAATTAAGATGTAATAATCACATTTTTATTAACTTGTATTATTTTTCTTATAATATTATGAGAAAAATTTAAATTTTTAAAGCAATTTAAACTGAGGATTTGTGACTGCATTGCGACAAAAAGAATAGTTTAACAAGGCACTTTATGTATGAGAATATAAAGTTAAAGCTAGACGTTTCCAAACACAGAATAAAAACACATATCCACATTTTGTTTTTCTGACTGTCTGAAGTTAAATCAGAACAAACTCCTCCACTAATTTTGGTGTTAGAATCACCAAAACTGTATGTTAAATACCACAATAATGAAAGGAGAAATAGTCAGAACTGAAGTGTATTTCACCATAAGGTACAGGTGAGGACGGTTAGGGAGGGGCTTAAAAAATGTCCATAGCTAATTATTGCAGAATTGCAGCAAAAAGTGCCCTGTCAGGGTCAACATGTCTCCATAACAAGAATTTATTTTAAGGATTTTGTACAGATCTTTAACAAGCATGAGTTCTGGACAGTAGTGTGATCTCAGTAGTTTGGTGCAACCCCAATATTTAATTAAAAAAAAAAAAGATATTTCTATGACAACACACTCACAGACACAAGGCCTACTTCCTATTGAATTATTCCAACCATGGGAGGCAGAACTCGAGCTAACAAACCTCACCAATTAAGTCTCATGACGCCCTGTTCAATTACAGCGAAAAATATCACGTGCTAAAAAAAAGAAAAATCAACTAGGACACAACATTTTTTTCATTTTTAGAGCAACAATAAATACATTGTAATCTAAAAAGAACTACTATGAAACTGTGGAGGAGGGAAGGAAAACATGGGAGGAGGCAAAGCTGCATAAAAACTGGGTTAAGAAATAGAAAAGAAAGAGAGAGAGGGAGAGAGAGAGGTGCTCTGATGAAGACTCCCGCCTCTCTGTCAAGGAAGGCTTATTGTACCGAAAGCTGCTGGCTGCCAGCCTGCCCGTCTGCAAAATCAGCGCGACTGTAGGGAGGCGGCGGGATCTCACCTGGAAACGCGCATCTTATTTCTCCCGCCTGCGTGTTCTATTCAAAAGGCTGGGATTCCATTTCTTATTGTCGGATTAGATGGCTCGGCTAAATGCGAAATGTGCGAACACACATTTCGGTCCTAATCGGCGCTTGTTCCAGCTGTCCTTCCACATGAGAAGTTTGACTGAAGCGGACTGAGCTGCTGAGGAAGAGGAAGAGGAAGACTCTTGACTGCTCCGAGCCGCTCAATCAAGCCGAAAATAAGGACACTGAAGGTGAGTGATTTTTGTCTTTCCAGTTTATCGTCACCCTGCTCTGTAAAATGAAAACGGAGCTGAAAAAATTAGGGAGTCGGAGCGTCTTTAATTAAAGATGGCAACAGGCAGGTTTTTGTTTTTTTTGGGTTTTTTTAGCCTGAAGCTTTTTCACACGTCTGACCTTGTTGCTCTCATTAACAGCTTATTTCGTGCACTTCAGCAAACAACAACTTCGACAAAACAGTTAAGAGATTAAGGTGTTCGAGTAAGAGCTTCTCCTTACATCTAAACTTAAGACAAAAATCATGCACAGTCCTGCATGATTTTGGTTTTGCAGATTTAGATTCGAAATTTTTATTGTACAATAATTTTGGCCTTAGATGTTGCTTTATTTAATGGCTTTTCTTTTTATCTATCTATCTATCTATCTATCTATCTATCTATCTATCTATCTATCTATCTATCTATCTATCTATCTATGAGTTTGCTGATCAATCAGACACAGTGAGGAGGCAATGGTCATTAAATCAGGTAATGATACTTTTGGTGATGTGCACAGATGGCAGAAATGCCATCAGAAATGATGGCATGTCTTACTGCACTTTTTTCTCCTTCCACTAAACCTTCCATTACAATGTTTGAACACAGCACTCAGTGAACAACCTTGAGAATTTCACACACATTTTTTTTTTTTTTTAGATTTTTACCTCTGTGGCTGTTCCTGTTACTTCTGCACTTTTTCTATCACATATTGTCCTTCACCTAAACTTCCTATTAATAAGCTTGGATACTTGAATACTCTGAAAATCTAATTTCCTTGTGTCAGTTGTATCGATAGTTCTCCCCATGTTTGTGTCGTTACGTCATGGGTGAAGTTATGTTCATTTCAGTTTCTGACTTTTAGGTTTTTATTCTGTAATATGTAGGCTATAACCATCAAAACTAACTAAAATTTAAAAAGTTCAAATTTATTTAATCATCAAAATAACCAAGACTATATGATGTAAACTGTAGGCTATTTAAGATTAGACAAGTTAAAACTTTATGAATCCTCCATAGGGAAAATTACAATTATATTTTGTCTCAGTTGCTCATCCCACTCAAGAAAGACTGAAATATATTGAGTCCTAAAATTGCTACAAGAAAAATAGCCACTTCTCATAAGTCGCACAGAGTAATTCATTAATTAAAAAATTTAAAACATCTGCAACTGTGACAAGGACAGTCAGGGGGTTAGAATTAACGTTCCACACAAAGTGAGGTCATTAGATGAGGTAAAGCAAATCTCCAACGCTCACTGTTAAAGAACTACCAACCCTTAGATTTTTTTTCAGCACTTGTAAATATCAAGCTATTCTCTTTTTATGGCATTTTTTTCACAATAATGTTTAAAGCTGACATAAGTGATGTTGGCTTATTAGGCATGCTAACATCATCACAGATGTATAAAGAATTTTAAACAAGCCGGTTTAAAATTTTATATAATATTTTTAAAGGAGGTATACAATTGACCCCTGGTCTTTGTGGGTTTTAGGGACCACAGCTGCCCTTGAATTGTTAAAAATGCAAGAATACTTGAGAGCTGCTCTAAAGAGTTGCCTAGATAATATTTCTGACACTAAATAATTGTGCTGCACTGATACATGATTTCAAGCATAGTCTGAAATTCATTTATTGAACTCGTGGAAGAGCAGAAAGGAGCCTCAGTGCCCAAAATTTTTCTCAAACCTCTTTCAGAAATCAGCCGAAAATCCTAATATTAAGTAGTTGGTGCTTTCCTTGGCACCGGGGCTCAGCGGACTACGGAAAGTTTGTCTGTATTGCTTAAGAGTCCTACTGACAATAAAGCAAGTGCTGGTGTGAGTAAGATCCTCAGTTGCAGAATGCCTGTCAATTTTTGTTCTTAAGAGGGATGGTACCTTGTAAGTATTTCTTCATGGGTTTGTTTCTTGTACTTTATAAATCCAGCTGAATCATGAGGATGTTATGTTAGGATGCTGCACAAGGCAGAATTCTGAGAAATTATCGCAGAGCTGTTATCAGTTCCAAAGAGCAGAGATCTGGAGACACATTGTTTGGAGATATGGAACATACAGAGAAAGGCTTAAGCCAGCAAATTGGTACTGAGAATGGAAGACAAACAGAAAAAGCAATCAGTGACAAGCTGGAGCAGAAACATGTAGCGTTAATAAAAATGTCAGCGTCTTTAAGGCGGCTCAAAAAGCATGCGCAGTTGGGTCTTTGTGTTTCCATTTAAATGTGTGCTCAAAATAAGAATGAGTCATGTAATCATTGACAGAATGCAAGAAAATACATATATTTTGTGTTCCGTATTGCTTCACATAAAACAGCTGAACCTTTTGCAGTTAGTGAGCCTCATTGGTTTGTTCACTACGTGAAGTCAGAGAGAAGAAAGTCAGTTGAGAGAAATTGTAAATGTGCTACATCATCCTAACTCGCCAACGTGACAACCTCACTTTTTGTCTGTCCAACAACATAATATGACTTTAGTTAATATGTGAAATAATATAAATGAGAGAGGTAAGAGATAATTTGTATGCAGTGGGAGACAGAGTTAAAAGCAAATAGGGGTAAAAGAAAACAAGATAGGAGTTATTAGTACAGTAAAATTATAATACATATTGCTGCCATGTCTATGTGGAGTGGCCTGGGATGGTGGAGTGGTTTTCCTTATGCTGGAATTCCTTCAGCACAGAAATAATTTATTTGTGACACACCAACTTATCTACAAATAAAACAGTATAAAGTTGTTGACTCAAACAGTTGTTAAATTAGAGCATCAATACAACAATATAATATGGTTTCAAAAAATTATTTAAATTTAACTTAAAGTGTAAAAATTTACACCACCAATGGTGCAATCAACCAACCAACCTCTAAAGACCAGCTTAACTCATGCTGGTCTTAAAATTCACATTGTGTTAGCAGAATATAATCTCAACAAAACCGTCACTTCTAAAATGAAAAGTTGAAAATGAAAAGAGCCGAGGTACTACTGACCCACTTAAAGTCCAAACCCTGATTGAAATGCTGTGGCATTAAGAGAGCTGTGCAGAAAAAGAAAGACTGCAATGTTCAAGAAGTGCTGTACAGAACAACTTCTGTGCAAAATGCATTTTCTTGAGACTAGAAAAATGAAAATAACTGACAAATCTGCTACAGTTTTGACACTTGAGGTTAGGATTAACTCTTAACCAGATTATTTGTGTTTAAATGTTGTTGTTTCTATCAATCCTTATTTAAGCTATATTCTCTACTTATTTTTTTTCAGCTTAACATTGTGCTCATAATAATGTCTGAAAATCCAGGTCAACTATTAGTTATGATAAAGTTTCTGGATGATTTCTATTTGTTCTTGCCATCTTTTCTCCTGCTTTCATCCACTTAAATGTTGCTGACATTGACGTTGATGTCAGTGAAGCTTTATTTAGGGTGACACAATGATGCTTTCCTATGACTCTGAAGAGCAGCATTGACATGTCACAATTCCCTGGTGCACGTGTGTTTTCAGACAGGCTGACAGAAACAACTGGGCCAAACCCACACTTTTAAATATTCTGTTATTATGTTTGTGGACCAAAAAGGCACATAATGCACTTAAACCTTGTATATTTCTTTAATTTGACCATTTCATATTCAATCTAGTTCAGTTTTTTTTCACAACAAATATCATTTCAAGACACAGCAAAAAATCCTTTCAGTTCAATCACACGTACATTCCAATTACCGTAATCCTAGTTATCATACAGTGCATTAAATTCAGTTTATTGTTATTCAAATTAGTTAAAATAGTTTCCTTTGCATTGAATCATTGACTTGCAGCATTCACTCCTCCTGAATGAAGAAATAGCGACAGTAGACAATGGATTGTGTTGTTTTGTTGACTTTGCAGCTATGTCCCCCATACTGAGCGTGAATGTATCGACAGTACGATATGATAAAGAATATATTTCGTGTCCCTCCCTATCTCTAAGTCAATTCATTTTTCCTTCTTCGCCAATCTTCTGAGAGACAGCTTTGCCATTACTAAGTCCATTGCTACTGCCATGCGATTGGCTGATTTATATCCACAAGCAGCTGAGTCAGTGTACCTAACATAACACCTGGTGAGTGTAGTTTTAACACTAATATATTTCAGTTTCTTTTAATTCAGATTGTTCTCCAATCTTTCCCACACTTCAGGTCAAGAACCAGGAATTAAAGTCACAGCTATTCACCTTGTCAATCTCAAAAGTAAATGAAATCCCCTCTGACGTTGTTTATATTTGGTTTCAGTGCACTAAGGCTCTTAGGCTGAAGATTATGGTTTTACCAGACTTCACAGTCCTGGTTTAAGATTCATTATATTTGGTCTCATGATCTCAGTTGCTGCCGTGAACAATACAAGTAGGTACAGAGTTTGATTGGTTGGAATGTTCAGCTCACGGTGTTTGATATTGTAGCTTAAAATAGTTAACCTGAAACAAAAAGCTTTTGTTCTGAAAGCACAAGCACGTCCTTCAGCCTGAATACAATGCTAACTTTTTACTTGTGACTGAAGCCTGAAGATATTCAGGATAAAACACTGGGAGTTTTTTCAGTTTGTGTGTCAGTTTTCCTCTGTACTGCCTGCTTTTATTTATTTATTTTTTCCTTTGCTGTGAGAAGTGGGTCACATGCTTGAATTATCCATTTGCAGGGTTGTATGCCTCAATACCAAGAATCTGCACCGAGCGAGAGACCTCTGCTAAGGAGACACAGAGACATATCTGGAGAATGGAGGACAGAAGCGAGGAAGACTGTGTGCAGGAGAACGGACGAAGTGACGAGACGAACAGCAAACCCAGCGGCTCTCCATGCACCAGTTTGAAGGTACATGCGCTAATTTATTTTTCAAAATGCTAGGGTTATTGCTCTTCAACCAGCATGTTTGGTGTTCTGATTTAAATGTTGTTATGGAGTCACATGCTTGTCTAGTAGCTATACATCTACATTTTTAGTAAATAACCTAATTACAGCAACTTTACAATATATTCTTCTGGGAAAAAAATGGTGATCAGTGGGATGCAATTGTAATTTTAAATTTCATTTCTTAACAAAGATACAATCTATATAAAACATTAATCCTACCTTACTCAGTAATGTTTCGCTTTTTGATCTGACGTTTTTGAGCTCTCACTCTTATGAAAAAAACTTGCCATCAGAGTTTGCAGTGTGTCATATGACAATCAAAATAACATTTGTTGGCCAGTTGACAACAAGTAATTATCCTTTCAAGGTTCAGTCCTTAAAAATCACCTAAAATCTGTACAGCGGGTGAGACGTTTCCATTTAGAATACCTTGAAGAAATAATCCAGAGGAGTGATTGAATTTAAGACCTACTGGTCTATCTAAGTGCACATTTTGATGTAGGAGCACTTAGATATGATTCACACTTTAATAGCTTTTAGAATCTTTTTGAAAAATTGTGGTCTTGTTATTACTAGATATTTTTAGGCCATGAACAAAACACAGTTGGAGGGACAACAACAAGCCAAAGAAAGCCTTGCTCTGCTGCATGTGGCGCTCAAGTCAAATGCATTCTGGTTCAACTTCGATCTAATCCATTGAAGCATTGACAAAACCATCTGATAAAGAATAATTAGTGCTTTTACTTCATGTTGCTATTTGCGCTTCATGTCTTACTGGGATTTTCCTCTACGCCAGTAATGGGATGTTTTGCTAAACTGGTGCTTTTGTTCACTTAGCCTTGGTAGCTTTGGTTTCTACAGCAGTAAATACCAGCTACTTTCTGATCACAGCTCGGTATTAACACCCAACTTATGTATCATTTGCAGTTGTAAGGATCATGGGCCATTTGTGCTTTCTAAGCCTGGATTTGTAATAGTTCTCTACAAGAACCATTTCTCAATAACTCAATTCCTTGGAATCATTAACCTATCACAGACCTATTAAGCATAAAAAAAGCAATAAAATATGGACTAGGCTTACTCTGACCACTGCTTGTCAACATATCAAAAGTTGTCAATTCACTTCAAAAAAGTGAACATATTGATACTGAATTTACATGAACTGACAAAACAAGTGAGTCAGAGGTCCATTCACCAACTGTACGTTCTTCAATACTATACGTGGCTTTGCTTACACGTGGTACAAACTATCAGAAGTGCAAACAAATAAGTTTATTGGCGCAGCTTCAAGCATGAGTTGCATAAAGCAACAACTTGAGTTTGCCATGGTTCAGAGACCTTTGACTTCCCAGATGAGAATTTTGGTGTTGGTGAGCTTTTTATTTAGTTTTTGTGATCTGAATCTCAAAAATAAATAAATAAATAAAATAAAAACTCAGACAACACACTGCATGCACCTTCAGTACGTACTAGGAGCACTTTATAGAATCCTGCACAGGTTTTATTGAGCAGTTGACTGGATTCTTTCTGTGGATATCTGAAGTCATAGTGCATTAACATCAACCTCTCTCTTAAAATGACTCATAAGTTGCATGTGCACATTAAAACAGACCATTATCTTTGTCTCAGAAGGTAATCTGGTTTGGGGCATTTATTTGACTGTTTTTTTCAATGTGGATAAATGGATGCATTGGATTAATCACCATGAGGATTAGACGTCATCATACTTTCTTTTATTAGAGAGGCAGTGAAGCCACGTGGTTCAAAACAGCAAAGGGGAAATCCTCTGGCCTCTTACAGTTGTACCCTACTTCAGTAAGAACATTTCTCAGGGTTGCCTGATGAAATGTGAGCGTAATGAATGTAAAGTTTTGAGTCGGCTTCCAAACCCATTTGATCTTAGTAAGATGAAGCTTATGATGATTGAAACTATCCTAATTCATGGATGCCCTGTCACTGCAAAACAAGCATCTCCTTAAGGATCTGCCCCTGGGTCTGTTGAAATGCACATCTTGTCTTTGTGTCCGATAGTAAAAACCATCTTCAGAAATATTATGTTCTCCAGTCCCACTGTCCTGCAACTTTGGATGCATCAATGCTCCAACTCCACTAACTTGAATGACTGGTTAATAATCAGGCCTTTGCAAAACATGCTGGCTTGCCAGGGAGAAAATTTCAGTCATTTAGTTCAGTATTTATGGTTGGAGGATAGTGGCACTGTAGGCCTGGAGTACCAGACCTCTGATCTAAGCAGTAATGGCATGTTTTGAATAAAAAGTTACTGTATTAAATGTTTTTAAAAAATCATTATATTTCATCATTTTAATAATTTTTTATTTATTTTTTTTTAACTACAAATGCTAACCATATTCTTGGCTGCATATCTTTTTTGCAAGATTGACTCTATTATTCTCATCTAGCACTCATCAGCCTTTTATTCTCTATAAATTTCAGTAAAGCATAATGGCAATCTCCCAGTCTACCTCTGACTATTCCTCTTTGTCTTTTCTTACCAAGAGCTTCAAACACACTTCTTAAAAGGTAAATAAATAGGGGAAAATGAACAGTCCTAGCAAAAGCCCTCTAGAAGATCAATCCTTCTGGCAGATCTTTTTTCCCTGACATGAAAGTGATGTGAGACAATGGTGTTCAAGCAGCTTATCATAATACAGACTGTTGAGGCAGGACAGAGTTATTTCTTCTCAGAATTGTTTAGTTCCCCGAGTGACTGGGTGGGATATGGCACAGCTCGCTACAACTCTAATCCGGTACTCAGTATTATTCTCCGCTTTTGTTAATTCCTCCAAATGGGTTAAAAACTATGGTGCCACAATGTCTCTGTGTGGCCTCATTTTCATTCATTTCTTGCAAAAGACAGAAACTGAGAACTCCTTTTTTCTCTTTTAGATAGGGTTGTTTATCATGTATAGTTTGAAAATTTTCTTGCTTCTTTATGATCGTTAGTTAAAACTTTTGTTAATACCTTATAGGTTCACAATAAAAGAAACAGAACTGAATAAATAAGTTCTACCGGTGCTTGAACTGGAAAGATAATTTGGTATTATGATTTAGGAATAGATGGCTCCTTTAAATTTACAAGGCTTATTTAAATGTTACTTTCACAATTTTTTAGTATGCAAGCAAAAATTGTGTACAATATAAGGTTGATTTAGAAAGTTTTAACAGTAGTCTTGTCTAGAGCGGCTCATACTGGGAGTTGCGATTCTAACATGGACATAAAGTGTTTTACAGTGATAATCTAATCTGCTCTTGATGCCGCTGTGTCACATCTTTAATCCTTGATGATTGGTGTTTTTCACTGTGTTTGCAAAGAGCTGCCAGATGGTACAGCCCCCCAACACAAATGGCTATGACAAATAAAATGAATTAAATTCCAAACATTCGTCTTTATCCTTTGAGTTGTTTCCTTTTTTTTTTTTTTTTTGATGTTCTGTGTTGTTCCATTTTCTTTCTTTGAACTGGTTCGGGGTCTGAACTCTAGATGAGGCTGATTGGTTTGGTAGGGTGAGCACTGTCATCTCGGTTTACAGGTCACCAAAGGTTACCAGGTTAAATCCCTGTCTCTCTGGACTTTGCATGACAACGTTCTGGCCGTCTCCATGTACTCGACTTACCACACGTGGTCCATAAACATGCATGTTAGGATTTGTGGTAATTACGAATTGGACACGTTCAGCGGAAGTAGCCTGTGAAATTTCATCTATCAACCATTCTTCCTTACATTTCTAGTCATTCTCAAGTCAGACAGAACAATAGCTTTTTGTAATATTTAGTTAGATTAAAAGAAAAAAAAACAAAACAAAATTACTCAACGGCATGGCAAATAGAAAAGTACTGGCAGTTCTAGGGTTTTAGGTGTCTAAAAGCACACACCACAAGTTCCACATTGTCAAAAGTGCTTTGTGTTAATGCAGCTTTAACTTTTAACATTTTGTTCTCATTGAGATCAGAGCAAACCTCTACCACATGTTTCATGTGTCCCTTACATGGCTTTTAGCAAACTGCAAATTGGCTTCTTTGGGCCTTTCTTTCAACAACAGCTTTCCTTTTACAACCTTTCACAACTGGCAAATTTATAGGGACCAAATCTTAACACGTTAGGCTAAGAGTTAAGATTACATACAGATGGACTTTTACATTAGGATTTTAGAGTTACGTTGCCAAATTAAATTGCAATTCAGAATTCTCTAATATTTATTTGTAAAACCTTGAAAAACTACATATATTTTTCATTCCACTTCACAATCATTTATTACATTGCATTGATCTTTTTCAAATTCCAATGAAATATATTAAACTTTGTGGTTGTAGCAAAGTTTAATGCTTTAATCCTTGCATTACACTTTTTCAGTTTGATACTTTGAAAATGTTCAGGGAGTAAAAAGGTACAGTGTTTAAAATTTATTTATTTTTTTTATTAGACAGCATTTACTTGTTTTTTCCATGACCTGGTATAGAGGATAATTCAATAACAACTCGTCTGCTGAAGCACAAAGACACACAGTGGTGCAAACCATCAGCTAACTCAAGTAAATAGCATATTTTTAAATACTGACTAAAAAGCCTAACTTATTGTAATGGTAAATGCTTATGCATGGAACGTGGGGTTGTCTTGACGCAAACAAACCACCTACTGTGGCTTGTCCTGTTAATTAGTTTCTTTCGCTTGTTTATTAGTTTGGAAAGACAGTAACAAAGGCCATTTTGATTCATTAGAAAATGCAATGTCTGGCATCAAAAGGGGAGACGAATGTATATGCATGCTTGTTTGGAACTCAGCCTCCCCAGGAAATGCACATGACAATGTACAATAGCTTAAGCCCCTGAGCCAATTGTGGTGGCCAGCGTGATCTGTTTACACTGATGCACTCTGTTCCACTTTAATCATGTAAATGAAAGCTATGTATGAGAATGTGCTCCGCTAAGACCATTTTTTTTCTTTCACAGCCTGCTAAGATTACATGTGAGGAGTGTTGAATATATAAAAACAAGTTCTATTCTGGGTATTTTTTTTCCCCTCTTTGTAATTTGTTTAATGTGGTTACACGACAACTAATTACAAAGTCAGCTGATTCCAGTTCAGTAGCAGCTGAAAGGAACTGGACTGTAGTTTTTATGACTTTGGAAGTAACTTTGTGAATTTTACGTGTACTTTACAATGATATGAGAAGGTCAGCTATCTATATGGTCAGAGCGTATCTATCTGATCATGTGAGTAATGTGACTCTCGTATGCAGGGTTTCTCTTGAGGTATAAGTTGAGTGGAATACATCGTAAGGAAAACAACCAAAGCCACCAAACGTTCCTTTCTAGCTCACAGGCAGATGAGCTGAGATTAGACACAGATTAAAGATAACATAAGGGTTGTTCTTTTGTCCAAACTCCATTTTAAGAAGTTAAACACTGTTTTTTCACAGTGGCTTCTCTTCACTTTAGACGACTAAAGACTGAAAAACACAAATCTAGACAAACTTGAATAATTAACAAAAAGGAAGTCTGGATCTCACTATGTTGAACAATACTTTTCTATTAAAACTAGTTGTGTTATTTGCTCTGCTAATGACATAAGTGATGCACACTAATGGGAATGCTGTAATAGTTCCCTATGGAATCCTTTCATATTTTTTAAATTCCACTCTGTATGTCTTAATATTGTTGAATTCCACTTTTTCCATTGTAACTACATTTTTTACTTAAAACGTCTGTGGAATAATTAAACATAGTTTGAGAAATGAACAGGCCTGCTTTAAGTGCAAAACAAAGAATATCACATTTTTCATTCTGGGAAAGTGAATGTTTTTTTTTTGTAAATATAATTAATAGTTGAACTGAATACCATAGGATGCCTCAAAAAGAAACAGATGATTCATACCGACCACGTTAGGTAGGAATTAGCACATGACCTGGGGTCATTTTGCACCTGCTTTAACCAAAAGCAGATATGTAATGTAATAATCTACTTTCTAGATTATCACAGATATTTTGTAATACTCTACTAATAGTCTACTTTGCAGTTTTATGAGCTACACTTAACAGAAAGAAAATGAGGTTAGGTAAGGATGAAGTGCAAATACCACAGAGTACAAAGTTGACTAAATGTAATGTTTTTTTGTTTTTTTTTATTGTTTTCACTGCTGCTGTTTCTGATATGATGTAAAGCACTTTGAAATGCATTGCTCCTGAAATGTGCTATACAAATACAATTTGATTGATTGATTGATCATACCTTGAACCTGCTTGATTGTGCAATATTGGAAAAGGTCCTTAGTTTTCTACTATTACAGAAAAAAAAAAAAAAAAAAACCACCAATAACCTAAAGGATCAAGCTTCAAAGCAAAAGAAATGTTGGAAACTTAATTCAAAATTAACACACACACACAACATTGTCGTAAACAAAAGCAGTAAACCATAATCTAAGAAACTGCATTACTGTGTGTCTAGTGTGCACAATATTTCAGCTATTTGCCCCGAAAATCCAAAGCAAAAGAAGTACTGTGTTTTCCGCACTACAAGGCGCACCGCATTATAAGGCGCACCTTCAATGAATGACCCATTTTAAAGCTTTTTCGTATATATAAGGCGCATCACATTATAAGACGCATAGAATAGACGCTGCAGTAGAGGCTGGGATTACATTATGCATCCATTAGAAGGATCTGCGCTAAATGGAATGTCAACAAAACAGTCAGATAGGTCAGTCAAACTTTATTAATAGATTACAAACCAGAGTTCTGACAACTCCATAGCGTCATGCGATAAAACATATGACAGAAATAAGGCATTACAATTGGAAATAGTAACACAAATAGCAGCTGCATCTAATTAACCGAGCTTAACAGCTTAATGCTAAACGGCTAACGTTTAGCTCTCAACAATACAAGTAAACAACACCAAACGACCATAATATTCAACGG
>CAEFZY010017128.1:0-27864 GCA_903066815.1 Brachyrhaphis roseni
CCAGTAACCCGGTGGTTCTGGCCCAGTAACCCGGTGGTTCTGGCCCAGTAACCCGGTGGTTCTGGCCCAGTAACCCGGTGGTTCTGGTCCAGTAACCCGGTGGTTCTGGTCCAGTAACCCGGTGGTTCTGGCCCAGTAACCCGGTGGTTCTGGCCCAGTAACCCGGTTCTGGTCCAGTAACCCGGTTCTGGTCCGGAGGTTTCATCCTGCCGTTCTCCCTCTGCTCCACCAGGAGGAGCTGGAGGCCTTTGAGAAGCGGCAGCAGCGAGGAGGTCGGAGGTCGAAGCGTCGCGGCCGGAGGGAGGAGGTGGACGAGGAGCAGGAGCGGACCAGGAGGTGGAGGAGGAGGTGCACCACCTTCCTCCTGCTGCCACTGGGGGGCGCTCTGCTGTCTGCCGCTGCCTACTACCTGCTGAGCCAGGCCTGAGGGGTCAAAGGTCACCCCTCTCATCCAAACGGGACGATTCATGTTTTCTTCTTCGTTGATTTAAATGAATCCTCCAGATCAGACGCTGGTCCTCCAGCTGATGTTTCTTCTTCTTTCTCTTTATTTTCTGCTGATTTTGTAACTTTTCTTGCGTATCAAACTGAAAATCATGAATTTCTTTCTGTTTTGGAGAAATAAACCATAAACTCTGACCTCTGACCTCCATGCTGCCCTCATTGACCATCATGACCTCCTGACCCCAGCGGTCCTTTTAGTTGACCCATCTGGACCTGCAGCCGTCGGCCAGCAGGGGGCGACGATGAGCAGAGGAGCATCGCTACACGCCTCAAAGTCTGAGACGTCATCTGTAAGGCAGCAGAACGTCCTGGTTCTGCCGGGTCCAAACCTGCTGGTACCGAGGTCCGTTATGTAAGCCGACCTGGAGGGACGCGCTGCTGCCTCTGGTTCTGGTTCTGGTTCTAGTCCACACCAACCCGGTCCAAACCTTCAGAACATCAGAGCTCCACCCTCCATCACTGGTTAGTGGGTCTCTAGGTCAACTGGGACAGGCTGAGGAACCGGACCGACCCAGAACCAGAACCTTTATTAGTTCTGGATAGTGAATCGTTTCAGTGAGGTCCAGTCTCTGCCAGGACGCAACGCCAGACCGGACCAAAGATCTGTGTTTCTGAACATCCCAGTTTAAATTCAGACTGGTTCTACTGGTTCTGTGGTTCTACTGGTCCAGAACAGAGCTAGCCAATTTTTCAGCCTTAATCTGGACCCCAGACTCCAGGTTCTGGTTCGGAAACCAGTTTTTATCTGAATTCAGATTAAAATATTCAGTTTGGATCAAAATCCAGAACCGGTTCTGTTGGACATCAGAGTCGAGATCTGAGCCCAACATGAGTTCAGACCTGAATCCTGGTTTTAATCCAGATTACAGTCCTGATGTTAATCCAGTCCTAAATGAGGAAACCAGGACCGAGACAGGAACCGGTTCCTGAGTTTGGACCCAGATCCGGATTAAACCTGAGTTTACATGTAATCTGGATTTTAGCATCGACTGAATCCAGACCTTTAACCGAGTCAGAACCGACCCAGAGCTGACTCTGTCTGTAGTCCAGAACTGGACCCGGATTCAAACCCAGTTCTAGATCCGACTCCAGATTAGAGTCCAAATATGAAATCAGACTTTAATCTGGACCCGAACCTTTAGAATCAGTACCAATCTGAACTGAGCCTGGTTCCGGTCCAGAAGAACCTGGAGGTTCTGGGCCGCTAATCTGTGGCAGGTTTCCGGTCCTTGGTGTCCAGAACATCTGAGGTCCAGCAGAACCTGCCGGGGATCGGGTCATGAGCCTGACAGCAGCAGGACGGAGGCAGTTCAGTGTGTTTAGTGTGTGTGTGCCTCCAGTGTGTGTTCCCAGTGTGTGTTTAGTGTGTGTGTTCAGTGTGTGTGTGTGTGTTCCCAGTGTGTGTTCCCAGTGTGTGTTCCCAGTGTGTGTTTAGTGTGTGTGTTCAGTGTGTGTGTGTGTGTTCCCAGTGTGTGTTCCCAGTGTGTGTTCCCAGTGTGTGTTTAGTGTGTGTGTTCAGTGTGTGTGTGTGTGTTCCCAGTGTGTGTTCCCAGTGTGTGTTCCCAGTGTGTGTTCCCAGTGTGTGTGTTCCCAGTGTGTGTGTTTGTGTTTGTGCGCTGTGGGCGGAGCCAGCCAGCTCTCTCCGCCCCTCTCCGCTCCGCTCCGCCCCTCAAGTCCCCCGCCTGCAGCGGCTCCCCGCCGGCCGAGCCATGGTCTCGGTCTCGGTCTCGGTCTCGGTCTCGGTCTCGGTCTCGGCGGCCGGCAGCAGCTCATGTTGTCCGCTCAGAGGGAGACCTTCCCGGGTGTCACCTTCAGCGGAGCGCCGGCGGTGAGTCTGTCCGTGTCCTGCTGTCCCTCCGTGTCTCTGTTGTTTCTGCCTGTTCAGCTTCGCTACTTTAACCCAGATGTTATTATTCTGACTTTATAAATGAATCTCTAATTATTCAACATCAATCTCTGACACGTTCAGCCTCTTAACGAAGTCAAACTGTTTCCCTGAAGTTAAAACAATAATCTGGAGATTTAAAGTAGCAATAAATTCTTTACTTTTGAACCTCGTTATTAGAAAACATTTTGCTTTCAGTTGTTTCAACCTGTTTCTGTAATCAGGTTCAGACCTGAAACCAAAACAGATCATAGATATTCTAACAATAATCAGCCATTGTTCCAGTTTATTTAAAACCTGGAAATAATCTGGTTTAATCCAGCAGGTCTGGAGGTTCACTGTGGATTAATCTGTTAAATTAAAGCTCAGCTCTTTCACCTCGAGGAGAATAAACATGTAAACATCAGAATGGATGTAATTTATTAATAAAACTGCAGTGAATTTTCCTCTGAATCTGTTTAGTTAAAATTTAATCAATTTAACATTAATTTAACCAGAATTGACAAAAACCTGCATCAGATTATTATTTACATGATGTATTTATGTTTATTACTTAGCAATCTGTATTTTTATTCATTTACATTTATTATTTATATATATTTTTATTTTTATTTATATATTTTAAATATTTTTTTATGTATTTATTTAAATATAATAACTAATTGTCAAATAATATAATAACCTTAATCTCCTTTAATCAGGTGATTCTGGTTGATTTTAAACCTTTTATTCATTAAAAACAAACTAAATAATTTTCATTATTTTCTGGCTTTGAGAACTAAAAACTCTGAAATAATTTTCTTCTATACTGGGAATAAAAACCCATAAATAGTTTATTATGTGGTAGAAACAGGAAAAAATGTGATAGAAAACTAATAATGTTAATCAGAATTGCAACACCAGTAATGTTTTATTTTAATAAAGATAATTAAACTCCTGCAGAGAATATTATTAATATAATGAATTAATCAGCAGCTTGGAACCGTTAAATGTTTCTGTCTTTAAATCATCATCAGATTTTAGGCTCTGATTGATTGATCGGTTCTGATGGACTAATATTGGATCAGTGAATCAGATTATAGATTATTAATCTGGTCATTTCAGCTGCAGGCGAAAGAAAACAGGAAGTAAATAAATCATTTTACTGACCGCAGGAGGATCAGAAGGATCAGCAGCGTGAGGGAGTGTGTGTGTGTTACAGTGTGTGTTGCAGTGTGTGTGTGTTACAGTGTGTGTTACAGTGTGTGTTGCAGTGTGTGTGTGTGTTACTGTGTGTGGGGGTGTGTGTGTGTGTGTGTGTGTTGGGGTGTTGAGTGTCTCCTCTTCTCTTCACTTCTAAAATAGCTCCAACAGTCCAATGGAAAGTCTGAGTGTTTAAATAGACGGGGTGTGATGATGATGATGATGATGATGATGATGATGATGACCCCCCCTCCCCCCAGGAGGTCGGGATGGACCAGGGGGCGTGTCCTAAGGAGCTGGGCTCCTCCAATCAGCTGCGGCTGCTGCTGCTCTACATCCTGGTTCCCACCGTCAGCCTGCTGGGGGCGCTGCTGCTGCTGGGCCTGGCCCTGACAGGTAGGGGCCACACCTGGGGGAGGGAGGGGTCCGAACCGCAGCACCGGGTCCGAACCGCAGCACCGGGTCCGAACCGCAGAGGGAGAGGAGGGTTAACATGTCAGGTCGTTATTTAATCGTTTCTCCTCTTTTCATTCTTCCACTTTCTGTCCCTCCATCAGTTTTCCTCCTTTCTTCAACCCACCATCCATCCTTCCCTTGTTTTCCTCACTTCTTCTCTTTCATTCCTGGTTCTACCCTCATCTGTCATCCCTTCATCCCTCCATCTCCTTCCTGCTGGAGGACAGAGAGGTGGAGGAGGAGGGATGACACACATGCCGTGTTGATTTAACGCCGTGTTTCTGTTTCTCTGTGCGTTTCATCTGGTCGCCATGACAGCGGGGAGTCCCTCGGCCAATCAGAGCCAGGCTCAGTGAAGGAATGTCAAACATTTAGGCAGGTAGTGAAACAGACGCTGCTGTCCTCCCTCCATCCTCCTCTCCTGTCGTTTTTTAATCTTTTCTTGCTCTGTATCTCAGTCTAAACCTCCTGCTGCTCCTCCTCCCTCATGGAGTCTCTCCATTAGATGCCTAATGGAGCGTGACGCCTCCTCTTCCTCCTCCTCTTCCTCCTCCTCCTCTTCGTGTCTCTGCCGCCGGCGGCCTTCGCTCCAGCAGCAGGAGGACAAAGCAGCTCCTGTTGCCATAGATGCTCAGCAGATGTTCTTCTGATCTGAAAATAAACTCACAGAAAATACAGGAGGTTTACCCACAGAGGTCAGCAAACCACCGACTGACCCCTGACCTCTGTGGACCAACCCATCTGGACCATCAGGGAGTTTAATGGATATCTGCTCTACTGAACCTCCAGAAAGTCCACCATGATGCTCTGTAGCGCTGCTGCAAGGACAGACTGCAGTTAGGCCTCCTGGCCAGCAGGGGGCAGCAGGAATCAGACGGCTGGTTGGAACCTTGTTCTGCCTGTTTGACCTCAGTGACTCTCAGTGATTCTAAATGCTGACATTAATAAGATATTTATGAACATAAACTCAGGTTCTGGCACTAAAGTATCTTCAGTTCTGGAGTTAAAACCCAACAGAGGGAATCTGGACTGAGGTTCTGGGACAGAAGTCGTGTTCTGACCTTCAATCAGCTGATCTGGACCTCACAGTTACTGGTTTTATTCCTGTTTGTCCTGTTACTGGGAGGCCAGTACAGCTCAGTATCATCTGCATACAGTGAAACATGTAGCATGTTAGCTTAGCATCCAGACAGGAAGTGATTAGTCTGGATTCAGTCTGCGGCAGATCAAACACTCTGATTATTGTTTCAGAAATAAATCAATAGTTTCATTCAGACACAAACATCCAGAATCTGTAGATAAACTCAGCATCTGGGCATTTAGTTTCTAAAATAACTTAAAAGTTACATTTTATCTAGTTATTAGAGCTTGACTCAGATCAACTGATGATGATAAAGGTTTTCTCCAGAAACCAGACAGAAACCCTCAGCAGTGAGGAAGAGGAGCAGATCAGTCAGTGACTCGTTTATTTTTAAATTCACTGATTTACAAAAACACAGGACTCTCAGCGGGTCGCCATGGAAACGGGTCCGGCTCTCAGCCGGGTCGCCATGGAAACGGGTCCAACTTTTCGGGTCCTTTTGTTTCTTTGCAGGATGTTAAAATGTCAGCAAACAAAAAACTGAAATCAGAAATTAATGCAGAAAAACCCCATGATACAGACACACTGGTTCTGGTTCAGGTTCTGGTTCTGGTTCTAGACCTGGTTCAGGTTCTAGTTCTAGACCTGGTTCTAGTTCTAGTTCTGGTTCTAGACCTGGTTCTAGTTCTGGTTCTATATCTGGTACCGGTTCTGGTCGGGTCCCGGTCTGACCCCGCCCTGCTTCGCCTCCTCAGGTATTTTCGCCCCCCTGGACTCCAGGCCCCTCCTCTCCAATGCCAGCCATGGTTACCATAGCAACAGCACAGCGTCCCCCTCCAGCGCCTCGTCCTCCGTGAGGATCCAGGTGGGACAGGTATCGAACCACAGCCACAGCACACCTGCTGCTCCGCCCGCCTCTCAGGCTCCGCCCACCCAGCTGGCCACCGGGCTTCCTGATTGGCTGGCCTCGGTGACATCACTGAGCACCGCCGGGCCGGCCGGCAGCTCCACCCCGGCGCCGGACACAGGTAAGACCACCTGTCAATATCAGCAATCTGAATGTTCTTAAAGGGCCGGTTCTCCCAGAATGTATCGATGAAAATAATCAATAAATCAATAAATCGCTCTTCCTCCAGGATTCTTTGATTGTTTATGTTTTTAATCAAAATTACAGATCTTGTGGTGCAATAAGGAAATATTGATCAGGAGTTTTTATGATATCTGCGCATGGATGGATGGATTGACTGATTGATTGATTGATTGATTGATTGACTGATTGATTGATTGATGTTAAATGTGACTTTTTGTGACTCGTATCAATGATGGATTATAAAACCAGCTGACTGATATCAGTCACTTAAACATTAAAGTTTGCAGTAAAATCAGAACTAAATGTGAAAATTTGTTGATTTTATGTGAATTTTGCGGATTTGTGAAAAACTGTAATAATTTATTGGAGTCATTTGGAGTCTGAAGGGCCACATTAACAGCTACGGTGGACCAGATTTGGCCCCCGGGCCTTTAGTTGGACACCTGTGCTGTAGAGCTTCAGGAGCAGGAGACCTGGAGGACAACGATTCCCAGAATCCTTCAGGGCTGCAGCCACTTCCTGTCTGTTGATCCAATAAGATGGTTCTGAGCTGGATTCTGATCCGCTGTCCTCTGCTGACTCCGTCTGTCTTCCTCTGTCTCTGTGGAGACACTGCTGGACCAGCAGAACCTGGACCGGGTCTGGGTTCTGATCCATAAGCAGCAAACAGTTTATTTCTGATCGATGATTGATTGATTTAAGATTCCCCTCGTCTCCGTCCCTCTGCTGTCCTCCTCTGGGACATCGAGGTGAATGATAATGAGCCTGGCTCTGTCCTGAGCTCTGATTGGCTGCTGGAAGCTCAGCTCTTATTGGCTGCTGGGAGCTGAGCTCTGATTGGCTGCTGGGAGCTGAGCTCTTATTGGCTGCTGGAAGCTGAGTTCTGATTGGCTGCTGGAAGCTGAGCTCTTATTGGCTGCTGGGAGCAGAGTTCTGATTGGCTGCTGGAAGCTGAGCTCTTATTGGCTGCTGGAAGCTCAGCTCTTATTGGCTGCTGGGAGCTGAGCTCTTATTGATTGGCTGCTGGAAGCTGAGCTCTGATTGGCTGCTGGAAGCTGAGCTCTTATTGGCTGCTGGAAGCTGAGCTCTTATTGGCTGCTGGAAGCTGAGCTCTGATTGGCTGCTGGAAGCTGAGCTCTGATTGGCTGCTGGAAGCTGAGCTCTTATTGGCTGCTGGAAGCTGAGCTCTGATTGGCTGCTGGAAGCTGAGCTCTGATTGGCTGCTGGAAGCTGAGCTCTTATTGGCTGCTGGAAGCTGAGCTCTGATTGGCTGCTGGAAGCTGAGTTCTGATTGGCTGCTGGAAACTGAGTTCTGATTGGCTGCTGGAAGCTGAGTTCTGATTGGCTGCTGGAAGCTGAGCTCTGATTGGCTGCTGGAAGCTGAGTTCTGATTGGCTGCTGGGAGCTGAGCTCTGATTGGCTGCTGGAAGCTGAGCTCTTATTGGCTGCTGGAAGCTGAGTTCTGATTGGCTGCTGGAAGCTGAGCTCTTATTGGCTGCTGGAAGCTGAGTTCTGATTGGCTGCTGGAAACTGAGTTCTGATTGGCTGCTGGAAGCTGAGCTCTGATTGGCTGCTGGAAGCTGAGCTCTGATTGGCTGCTGGAAGCTGAGTTCTGATTGGCTGCTGGGAGCTGAGCTCTGATTGGCTGCTGGGAGCTCATCAGACTCAGTGGATGTTTAACCTGCAGATGTTTGAAGCTGCTGAGCAGAACCGGACCGGACTGGACCGGGTCCGGTCAGGTTCTGCAGCAGTTTAACCGGTTCTGGCTGCATCAGGCTGTGATTGGAGGTTAGCATTAGCTTCTCTGCTAGCATAGTTACTCTGTAGAAAACATTCAGGGGGTGAAAGGTCAGGCTGATGTAGGAGCAGAATCAGGCCTGGACTGAGCAGACCTGCCGGGCCGTGGCGCCTCCTGCTGGTCATGGGAGGTACAACAGGCTCATTCTCTCCATGAATGTGTTCCTGGAGCCTCATCCCTCTGGTTCTGGTTCTGGTTCTGGTTCCTGCAGGTCGGTGTCAGCTGGTCCTGGAGCCTCAGTGCCACATGCTGCCCTACAATCAGACCTGGCTGTCCTCCTCCGTCGCCGTGGTGAAGAGTTCAGAGGTCGACATGTTGCTAAGGTAACCAGTTCTGCTAATAGCAAAGCTAATTTTTATTTAGCACTTCAGCATGTTTGAAAACATTTAGTGCTCTTAGCTTCCCCTAAAAACATATCACAGATAAATTCATAAGCTCTAATTTGATTGGTTGTCCCTGAACCTTCAGCTGAACACAGTTTGGGTTTTTAGTTACTGTCCCTCCTCTGGGTCATGACCTCTGAACACCTGGACATACTGCAGGTAGATGGTTTTAGTCTGAGCTGGACTGACTGGACTGGGAAACACGACCACCAGCAGGTCGTCTGGTTCTGGTTCTGGTTCTTCATCTTTGGGTCAACTGGGTTCAGAATCACTGAAGCTTCTGATGGATCCTGAACATGTTTCTCTAAATGTATTAAATGTTTCCAGTTTGGTGGGTTGTTGTTGTTTCAGGTCAGTGGTTCCATGTATTTAACCTCAGAGCGGGTCGGCTGGGCGGTTCTGCTGGGTTTGGACCTGAACCCGGGCGTTTTGTGCTGCAGGTTCTTCAGTTACCTCAGCAGACTCTCCTGCTACAGACACATCCTGCTGTTCGGCTGTTCGCTGGCGCTGCCCGAGTGTCTGGAGGCCGACGGGACCAACAGCAGGTGAGACTGTTTATCCCAATGACCTGGTGATGGTTCCCCAAAGGATGCTGGGATATGTAGTCCTCTGCTATAAATCCAGACCAAAGCGCTTCCCATCAGCTGCTGGGACAGAAAACCATCCGGCAGCTGGGAGTTCAGGACTAAGAATAACACACTGAACTGAGAACACACACATTTACACAAACACACACACCGTCAGTAACTGTAGCTTCAACTCCACATGACCTCTGACCTCTGAGTTCTGCTCCAGAGAACGTGAATCTAATGAAGCTGGGAGCATCTGGTCGTCCCGGTCCAGATGGATCTATGACCCGGAACCAAAGGCTAGAACCAGAACCTGTTAGATATCAGTTACTGGTTACCATGACAACTGACAGGACAGGCTGATAGATGTTAGATTAATGGATCTGATGTTCTGCTGGAGGCGGCGCCTCGTTTATGAAGGGCTTGATTCTGCTGAGCGGTACGACACGGGTCGGTTTGGGTCAGTATGCTGTTTATCTGATTCCACTGAACAGCTGACCCGTTCCTGGGTTTCCTTCAGTTCTAGCTCATAACGGTAAGGTCCAGTTAGGGTGGAGCTGCTGGTTCTGTACAACATTGATTATTGATTGGAAGACAGAAAATGTCTGGAGACGCATTAGAGCTTCACTTTACTGCCACACTGTGACTTCAGCCGTTTGGGTTTGACCTCGCTAATGTCCAGTAAAGTCCAGCTGCTGCTGGTCCTGAAGAGGCCGGACCCGTCGGACCCGTCCTGAAGACGCCGGACCACGAGGTTCAGTGGAAATGAGGTCCTACTTCCTGTTCAGCAGCGGTTTAAATATGGCGTCACTGTGGAGAACATGGATGATGCAGTGACTTCATCTGATCCAGGTTCTGTCTCCAGAAACGGCTCCAATCGTTTTACTTTAGTCTTCAGTAAGATACCAGGATGATCCAAATGTTGGTCAAACTGATCCACAAAGACGACGAGATGCTGGATGTGAAAACTTTAGATCTAAAAGCTTCTAGCAGGTAAACATGAGAGAATCACCAGCAAATGGCTGAGATTAATTTAGGTCAGTTTAGATTTAGAGTCCAAATGAAACTTTGGCTAAACTACGTCCATGTGGACCACCAGAGATCTGGGTTCGGTTCCCTCCAGGTCCTGTCGGTTCGGTTCCCTCCGGGTCCTATCAGGTCGGTTCTGTCCGGGTTCTGACCCGCTGTGCTCCTGCAGGAAGGTGGTTCTGCCCTGCGCGTCGTTCTGTGAGGCGGCCAGGGAAGGCTGTGAACCCGTCCTGCAGATGTTTAACGCCTCCTGGCCCGACTTCCTGCGATGCTCCCAGTTCAACAAGAACGCCTCGTCACCTTCATCACCTTCGTCACCTTCATCACCTTCGTCACCTTCATCACCTTCGTCACCTTCATCATCGTCGTCGCCCGTGGCAACCAGCGGCCTCACGCCTCCTGCCTGTTTCTCACCCCGTCAGGTCAAAGGAAGACCCTGTGAGTCACAACCACACACCTGCTGCAGGTAAACCATCACATGGTACCATGACATCACCTTCTGTCTGCTCTCTGATTGGTCGGCAGCTGTGTGTGGCGGGAAGGACAACTTCCTGTGTGCGACTGGAATTTGTGTCCCTCAAAAACTGGTGTGCAACGGTTACAACGACTGTGACGACTGGAGTGACGAGACACACTGCGGTGAGCTCACACACACACACACACCCCCCCCCACACCCACACACACACACACCCACACACATAGAAACACAGAGACACTCCCCCCGATTGTCTCTTGTTTAAATGGCCCGGGATGTTTTCAGCCTGTTGCCATGGTGATGTGTGTGCTGGTAATTGATTGGCTGACAGCAGGGTGGGGCTTCCTATGTGTGTGACATCAGCGTGTTGCCGTGGGAACGCCTCTCCTGACCTCTCCCTGACCCCTACCTTCATGCTGCAGGAATTTCTGGTCCGTCGGCCGCTGAACGGAGCCGAGGAGGAGGATCAATGATCTGAACCGATGTGGGGAACCTGGATCGGGTCGGACTGTGAGGATGATGATGGTCTGTCTCTGTTGCAGAATGTCCTGAGGAAGAGTTTCGGTGCAACACGGGTCGCTGCCTGAGTCCGGTTCTGGTCTGCGACGGTTATGACGACTGTGGAGATCTGAGCGACGAACTGAACTGTGGTGAGGAAACCTTTAACCTTTAACCTTTAACCTTTAACCTGAACCAACCAGGAAACAGAGAGGAGACAGCAGACAGACTGCCACCTGGAGGCCAGGGGGGGGATAGCAGCAGGAGAAAACAGTCGACTAGTTACCACCTGGATTCTGGTGGTAACTGGTGTGTGTGTGTGTCGGTGTGTGGGTGTGTGTGTGTGTGTGTGTGTGTCATGGTGTGTGTCGGGGTGTGTGTGTGGGTGTGTCAGTGTGTGACCTGTCCCAGCAGCATCGCTGTGGAGACGGTCGCTGCGTCTCCAGGGACTGGATCTGCGACGGAGACCACGACTGCCTGGACAAAAGTGATGAGACCAACTGCTGTGAGTTCCTGCCACAAACATGAGTTCTGGGTC
This sequence comes from Brachyrhaphis roseni, assembly GCA_903066815.1. Lineage (NCBI taxonomy): Eukaryota > Metazoa > Chordata > Actinopteri > Cyprinodontiformes > Poeciliidae > Brachyrhaphis > Brachyrhaphis roseni. The sequence continues at coordinate 11,490 of CAEFZY010017128.1, forward strand.
GGGGCGTTCGGGTTCCACCCGGCAGAAACCCGGTTCTGGTTCTGTTTGTGTCTGCAGCCTGTAGGAGCCAGGGCCTGCTGGAGTGCAGGAGCGGTCAGTGCGTTCCCTCGGCTTTCCGCTGCGACGGCGAGGACGACTGCAAGGACGGCAGCGACGAAGAGCTCTGCAGCCGGGAGCAGAGTGAGACCTCTCTCCATTTCACTCATCTCTGTTCAAACATGAGAAATAAAGACTCAACCTTTATGCTTTGCCTGATAGATTTAGACCTATTAGAGAAGATGTGACCCAAACCAGGCTGATGAACGTAAATGATTCTTTTTAAATCTTGAATAATTAAAGTCCTGATCCAGGGCCACTGCCAGAAATCCTGGGCCCCATGACAAAAAATTAAATTAGGCCCCCACACAGCTGCTGTTACAACTTCTTGAGTCTATCTGATCCATAAAAAGCGTCACATTATGCTGAATGGTTGATAATCCCATAGTTTCCTCTCCTCTCGGAGAAAAACTGGGTTATAAATTGACACTCGTCTTTTTCTCTCTCTGTCTCTCTATTATTATTATTATTATTATTTTTTTAAACCTAACTTTATTTTTTTTCTCAGCAGCATAGTTGTCCTAACTTTCCCCCCATACGCCCTCCTGGTCCTGATTCAGCTCCACCAGTCCCACCCAGATTTATAAAAACTCATAAAATCCCTTAATAGAACCTGTCTGACAGCAGGAAGTAGGCTGTTAGAAATATCCACGACTCAATGCTTAGGAATCATTTTGAGTTTTTTGCACATTTTTCTGCAAAACTGGTGAAAATCATTGGGTCAAGTGATGCTAACTCCCACCTGTAGGTGGCAGTGTTTCTTACTTTTACTCCACTGTTGACTCAGCCTTGATGTCAAATTATCATCTGTGATCCTAATGAGTAAAAATTGCAAAGCAAAATTATCACTAATATTTCTGAAGATTTATGAGTTTGATTTATAAGAAAATCACAAAAAAACTGGTAATATAAACAATATGTAATATAAATGTTAATAATATTCAGGAGGGACTGAATATCGCTCTGCATTCAGAACCAATCAGACACATTTTCTATATTCCATGTTTTTATTTTAAACATAAGTTTGAATTCTAACCTGATGACCTCATGATGCCACAGCAAACTGTTGATAATATCAAACAGACTCAACTTATGTAGCCCTTTTCCAATCATTTGGACCATTAGAGCATTTTACACTACAGTCACATTCACCATGCTGCTGATGGTTCCCTTCCTGATGGTTCCCCTCCTGATGGTTCCCCTCCTGATGGTTCCCCTCCTGATGGTTCCCCTCCTAATGGTTCCCTTCCTGATGGTTCCCCTCCTGATGGTTCCCTTCCTGATGGTTCCTCTGCTGTTGTCTTCTCCAGACCCGGGCGGCTGCCTCCCCGGTCAGCCTGGCTGCAGTTCCTCCTCCTGTCCAGCGTGTGGAGCCGGTACCGTCGCCTGTGATCCCCGGAGCAACAACTGCTGTGAGTAGAGAGAACCGGTCGTCTCAGGTCCAGACCAGCTGAGGGAAACATGAAGATGTTGGAGAGTAAAACTCAACTGGTTTACAGTTCAGATAGCAGCTGGTGGAGCCCCCTATTGGTCTGTCTGGGTAACATGTCTCCCCTGGTGGTGGTTGTGGTAACTGCAGTCTGTTTCCACCTGGTGGTGGGACTAGTAACTGCAGCCTGTCTCCCCCCTGTGGTGGGAATAGTAACTGCAGCCTGTCTCCCCCTGGTGGTGGTTGTAGTAACTGCAGCCTGTCTCCCCCTGGTGGTGGTTCTGGTCCTGACGTCTCTCTGGCCTGCAGCGCGCTGTGAGCCCATCACCCTGGAGCTGTGCATGAACCTGCCCTACAACCAGACCAGCTTCCCCAACTTCCTGGGCCACCTGTCCCAGAGAGAGAGCTCCGTGTCCTGGGAGTCGTCCCTGTTCCCGGCGCTGGTCCAGACGGGCTGCTACCAGTACCTCATGTTCTACGCCTGCACCCTGCTGGTCCCTAAGTGCGACCCGCTCAGCCTGCAGAAGGTTCCCCCCTGCAGGTCAGTGGCTGCGCCCGGTGCTACCCGGTCAGCGGCGGCTGCAGCTGAGTCCCCCTGTCCTCCGTCCTGCAGGTCGCTGTGCCGCAACGCCAAGGAGAAATGTGAGTCGGTGCTCGGCATTGTGGGTCTGCAGTGGCCTGAGGACTCCGACTGCAGCCAGTTCCCAGAGGACGGAGGAAACTCCACCTGCCTGCTGCCGGAGGACGGAGTCGACGGTACGGTTTGTCCTGATGATGATGATGATGATGAAGTCTCTTCTAACTCTGAAACCTTGATGCTGCTGCGTTGCCATGGTTACAGAGTGCTCCCCCAGCCACTTCAAGTGCCGGTCCGGCCGCTGCGTCCTGGCGACCAAGCGCTGCGACGGACACCTGGACTGTGACGACCACAGCGACGAGGACAACTGTGGTGGGACAGAGTCCAGAATCTGTCCTCCTGTCCTGCTGTCCTGCTGTCTGACCTGCTGCTGTCTCTGCCTCAGGCTGCACTGAGCGCGCTCTGTGGGAGTGTCCCGGCAGCACGCTCTGCATCAAGCCCACCATGATCTGTGACGGCTTCCCAGACTGCCCCCTGCAGGTGGACGAAGCCAACTGCTGTGAGACCGTTTCCTCTTCATACACTCATGTGACCTTTGACCTTTCAGTTAGGTGCACTGAGCCTTAAACACTAAGCATTAGCTCTGCTAACACTAAGCTGCTCTGTATTGTATTTAGCAGAATTAAATGCTAAACCAACACAGTACTTAGCGGCAGCTAAAGCTAAGGTGCTTTCCTAACATGGTTTTTAGCAGAAGCTAATTGTATAGCATTATATTCAACCATGTTGATGCTCACTATATGTCACAAGGTGAGAAAACTCTCAGAACAATTGATACCTACATTTTAGCATGAATTTATTTAACAGCCTGGATGCTGCATGAGGGATTCTTCTGTATAACTTCTGTTTGTTGTATACTTTCTATTTGCTTAATAAAGTTTCCTAAAAAACTGAACATAAGACAGAGACGACTGTTTACTCGTCTCTCTGTAGGCTGAGTAAACAGTTTACCCCCCTTCAAAATAAGAGCATGAATATAAACCTATGAATACTTGAGGAAGAAGTCGAAAACCAAAACTTCAACACAGACGTCAAATTTTACTTCACTGAACGTTTATCAACCAGCCAACTTCAAAATGTATCCAGAAAATGAATTTGAGGGAAGCTAATTGCACTAAATGTATCAGTTAGTAAAATACTAAGCGAAGATTAGCTTAGCTACTAGCGGATTAGCAGAATGTGGCGACCTTTGACATTTAGTAACACAAAGTATCTCTTCATATTGGTGCAGGTAGAGCTGAGTTTATAGAATAACTTGTTGTTTTTTATGGATGTTTATAGAATAACTTGTTGTTTTGGATGTGAATAACTTGTTGTTTTGCTGCAGCGGCCTGCAGGGACAACGAACTGGCCTGTAACAACCACCAGTGTGTCCATCGGACGCTGTGGTGTGACGGGAAGAAGCATTGCTCTGACAGCTCTGATGAGTGGAACTGTGGTACCGTCACAGTTTTATTCAGATGATTAAAGTTGGTTCATAATAGATCAGTGGATAAAGTATACAGTGAAAGAGGTTGTTTTTAATGACTGCAGGGGGCGCTGTTGTAGTGAATAGCTGTTAGCTGATGGGTCCTGTGTTGATCTTCGTCTCTGCAGTCTCTCTGTCGGATCGGTCCGGTTCTGTTCTGACCGTGTTTAAGACGGCAGCAGAGTATCAGATCTGTGCCGACGAGTGGAACCCGGACCTGAGCAGACTGACCTGCACCCAGCTGGGACTAGGGTAAGGTTAGTAACAGACCAGTCAGACCAGTGGCTCCATCGGTTCCAGTTCATTCATCCGTCTGAAGCAGAGTAACTGTACGGAGCTCCTCCTCAGGGGCCCCTCCTCGGTCTCCATGGTACCGGACCAGCCTGGGGTACCGGGCCGTCGCCGTTGGTTACACGTCCATCCAGAGTGGAACCTCAGAAACGGTTCTGCTCTGCAGGCCCGACTGGAGAAGAGAAGGTACCACTGATGAATACTTCAGTTTATCCCACATAGATCTGTGTCACTTTACTGTGGAGTTATTGAGACGTGAAGGAACGGACTGAAGGACCAAATGGGTTCCTGGTTGGTTATAAACTGATTTATTCTTTTCACTACAACAAATCGTCCATTTAGCCCATGAAAATCAAACAAGAAACAAATTCTGTCTCTAATATCTTGTTTTTTAGAGTCAAGTTATCCCGGACAAGCCCCCAATTTATATAAAACACAACAAAGATACAGATATTGGGGGCTTGTCCGGGATCCATTCATGTTATAAATCCTCTGGTTCTGTGTGGATTTTAATCTAATTTCTATGAAAACAGAAAACAGATCTGATTAGTTCAGTTCTGGTTCTCCTTCTGTTTAATTTAGATTTGAACAAGAAATAAGTTTAATCACCAGAACTACACATATGACACACAGCTCTGCATTATGATGGTGACCTTTGACCCCATCCAGTCACTGAACAGATCCTGAAGTTTTTATCTTTGGACCTAAAGAGGAACGATCTAGAATTATATATCTAGATCTAGAGTTACTGATCTAGAGTTGTAGATCTACAGTCAGCATGCAGGTTCAGTTATTACAGCTAGAATCTAGAGATCAAAATCTGGGCGCAGTGATGACCTCTGACCTCTGACCTGAGCCTCCAGAGCCACATAAAGATGGTTCTAAAGCTGGTCTTCTATCATCTCCAGGATTATTGATCCTCCTGTAATCTGGAACAAACTGCAGTAAACTGCTGAGCTGCTGAAATGTTTCTGTGGTTTAACGTCTTTCAGCTGCTTGTTTCTGAAACCTGCTGTAACTTTTATCATCAGTCCAATCTCTACGTTGAGTCTGTTTTATGTGGATCTATAATCAGCCTTTGACTGGTCCAGACTGGTTTCCTCTGATGTTCTTCAGTAAAGTGACTCTGAACTATCTGTGTTTGGTGTTTGTGATGGTCTGCTCGCCTCCAGCCACGCCTGCCACTCCAGGAGGAGAGTTTCTCTCCGCTGCTCCAGAGCAGGTAACTCGCCTCCTGCAGGACGATCCTGAGCTGCGGTTCATCCTGACGTTGACCTTCTGTCACCCTCAGAGTGCGGTCTGCGTCCAGCGCTGGCCCTCCGACCTCACAGGAAGAAACGGATCCTGGGGGGCCGGGTGTCAAGGCGTGGGGCGTGGCCCTGGCAGTGTTCGCTGCAGAGCGGTCAGAGCGGACACGTGTGCGGCTGCGTCCTCATCGCCCGGCGGTGGGCTCTGACGGTGGCTCACTGCTTCGAGGGGTGAGAGGTCGGCTCCGTGTGTCTGGTTCTGGTTTCTGCTCCTGGCTCATCTGGACCCGGTTCTGTCCACCAGGAGGGAGAACGCAGAGCTGTGGAAGGTGGTTCTGGGCCTGACCAACCTGGACCACCCCGGCGCCCACAGTCAGACCCGCAGCGTCCGCTCCATCGTCGTCCATCCGCGCTACAACCGGGCGGTGGTGGACTACGACATCAGCGTGGTGCAGCTGGACTCTGAGGTCAGAACCTCCAGAACCACTCCGACCCAAACCGAGACCGGTTATGACCGGTTCTGGCTCCTTACAGGTGGAGGAGACGGCCCACGTCAGGCCGGTGTGTCTGCCCCGACCGGGTCAGCTGCCGACCCCGGACTCCTACTGCTACATCACCGGCTGGGGTCACATGGGCAACCGGAGTGAGTAGAGGCTGGTCGCCATGGCGATGAGGTCATCAGAACCGGACCAGAACAACCACAGAACCACAGATATACACAGATTAGATCTACACAGATGTACGTAGATATTCTCTCACTAGACGCTCCGTCAGGCTTCAGCCAATCACACGGCAGTAAATCGATGATGTCATGATGTTTTCATACTTTATGTATTAATGACCTAAATTATGACAGAGTTTTGGAATTACAAGATTATTTTGGTTTAATTATGAATAAAGTAAATTATCAATAAAGAATATTATAAAGAATAATAATAATATATTATCAAAATATTCATATTATTACAGGAATAAAGTAATACAAAATATTACAGTATAAAACCAGAATAACGTCAAAATATGAGAATAAAGTTATGATATTTAGAATAGTAATACAACAATAAAGTAGTAATAAAAGTTATTTTGGAAGAATAAAGTAATAATTTTACACAAATAAAATATTAAATGAAGAAAGTTGAGGATCTTATAAAGTTATACTTTTTTTATTGGTTTACAGATGAATAAATATTTAATCTTTAAAACATTAAATTATTATCAGAAACAGTTTTAACTGAATTAACTGAATATTTAGACGAGAATTTAACCAAAACAAAAGCAGTGAACAGATTTATGAATTAATAATTAAACCTGGAGTTTCTTCAGTCACACAGTGAAGATTACCGACCCAAACCGACCCGTTGACCTCTGTTCTGACCTCTGTTCTGACCTCTGTTCTGACCTCTTTTCTGACCTCTTTTCTGACCTTTCTCTCCAGGCAGATTCTCATTTTCAGCCTCAGGTTCACATTTTATATAACCCACAATATAATAATATGAACACAAACTACAGGTTCAGTTTGATGCTGAGTCCAACAGTAACACTGAGCTGCAAAATGTTTCTAAATGTTTCAGTCTCTAAATGTTTCAGTCTCTAAATGTTTCAGTTTCTAAATGTTTCAGTTTCTAAATGTTTCAGTCTCTAAATGTTTCAGTTTCTAAATGTTTCAGTTTCTAAATGTTTCAGTTTCTAAATGTTTCAGTCTCTAAATGTTTCAGTCTAAATGTTTCAGTCTCTAAATGTTTCAGTCTCTAAATGTTTCAGTTTCTAAATGTTTCAGTCTCTAAATGTTTCAGTCTCTAAATGTTTCAGTCTCTAAATGTTTCAGTCTCTAAATGTTTCAGTCTCTAAAATGTTTCAGTCTCTAAATGTTTCAGTTTCTAAATGTTTCAGTCTCTAAAATGTTTCAGTCTCTAAATGTTTCAGTCTCTAAATGTTTCAGTCTCTAAATGTTTCAGTCTCTAAATGTTTCAGTCTCTGAGGTTCATGTAGTTTAATCTTTAGCTATGAATGATGGGACGTTTCCACAAAGCCTGCAGGAGGAAAACATTTTTCCAGCTCATCTTATGTCTATTTCTGAAGTCTAGACAGAGTGAGAGAGTTTCTGTTATTAACTTTATATTTAATAAATTTTCCTCTGGCGTCTCTGACTCACAGCCTGTTATCAGAACCAACCGAGTCCAAGTTCCTCCATCATAATCTGGATCCGTTTCCCAGATTTTATTCTGAATTTTACTATTTCTGACCAATGGGTTCATATTATATCACATTTATAAACATTGTAAAACATTATAAACATTATAAAACAGTTTTCTGATAATCCCAAAGGAATCGTCGTTCTGTCTTTTATATGTTTTCTCAGTTCTAAATATCTCCACATTATTTCCCTCCAGATGAAACTTTTCAATAAAACTTGTATTTATTTATTATGTATATTTATTAGATTGAAATGTTTCTGATTTTCTCCACTTCGGCTGGTTGAAATGATCTCTGCTGCTTTTCTAAAGAAAATATTTAATCTTATTATTGTATCTTAAAATAATTTGTTGGTTTTACAGATCAATATCAGTCCAGTTATAATTAATCAAAGGAGCCATATTTATTATATTTATCATACTTTATATCAAATGCAGCTTGTTCCAAGTTTCCATGTTAGTTTTAATTTAGTGATCAGATTCAGACTATTAATATTTTAGAGCCATGTTGATGTAAACATCATGAATCATTTTAGAGATGTTGTGTTTATTATAACATCATTAATAAAGTGATAATAAACATGTTTAGCTGCAGGTTGCAGAGCAGCTTGTTTTCCTCTCAGCGTTTCTGATTCGTCCTGATGTTCATCAGATCCCAACATGACAGATTATTTCTCTCTGATTGTTTTTCTGTTTCTCTCTGATTGTTTTTCTCTGAGATGTTTGGATCTGAACTCAAACTGGACAGGAAACGGAGGAGAGCAGCTTTAGTATCAGAAGATACAGATCAGTTTAATGTTCCCACATCACTTTATTTTAACAAACAATAAAAGCCAACAGAACATTTAAAGCGATAAAGGATTAAATGACTTCCTGTCCCTGAGGAGTTTCTCCTTCCTGTCTTCAGATCCTCATGTTGCAGTGAAACAGCAGAGAAAACGTTTCTGCTTCTCTGTGATGATTTGCTAAAAGTCAAACAGGATGAAGGTTCAGCATAAAGAGGCAGAATGAGGCCATGTTTCCTGTTTTGTCCTGAGCACCTGAACGCCTCACGGTGTGTTTTTGTCCTCAGTGCCCTTTAAGCTCCAGGAAGGTGAGGTCCGGATCATCTCCATGGCGCAGTGCCAGTCCTACTTCGACATGAAGACTATAACTCCCAGGATGCTTTGTGCCGGCTATGAGGCCGGAACCGTGGACTCCTGCATGGTACCAGACGCTCTCAGTGTGGTCAGTTCTGGGTCAGAACCGTCTGTAGAACCGGCTGTGTGTTTCAGGGCGACAGCGGCGGCCCGCTGGTGTGCGAGGAAGACGAGGGTCTCCGCTGGACGCTCTTCGGCCTGACGTCCTGGGGCAGCGTCTGCTTCAGCAAGGTTCTGGGGCCCGGCGTGTACAGCAACGTGACCCACTTCACCGCCTGGATCCAGCAGCAGATCTACGTGCACAGCTTCCTGTCCGACTGACGCCGGCAGGAAGTGATGTCACTCTGACTGTGTCTGAAACCACAGAACCAGAACCAGAACCACCTCACACATAAACATTCATGTTTCCATTAATAACCAGTTGGATCCCAGCTGGTCCCACTTCCTTTACTTTCAAATTAAGAGCATTTTCCTCAATTTAAGCTGCATTTCAGTCACAAACATCCTGAATGTTTTTATTAATTATGTTTGTTGTGTTTCAGCTGCTGATCCTGAAACATTTTGTTTCCAGTTTTCAGACAAATTTAAGTCAAAATCTTTATTTTTCACATTTAATCTGGTTTAAAGTTCAGCATAAACGTCTCTGTGGTGTTTAAATAGTAAATAGTTTAAATAGAAACTCAGAGGGAAAAGCCTCCATTTAGACCTTAAAGATCTTTTAACATTTTCTTTTAATAGAAATTTTATTTCTAAGATTAAAAATAATTTTTCCAGAAAAACTTGATCAGAAACGACTTCCTGTCTTTTCCGACTCGTTCCTGAAATTTTCTCCATTTGAGGTTGTTTGTTGAAATCTGACTAATTGAATTGATGAACAATGTTAATCACTGAGGACTCAACTTCCCACAATGCTTCACTCTGTAGGGACTGTGATAAAACCAGCCTGTCAGTAATCTGTTAATAATAACAGCTGATCAATAAAAATCAACTGAAATGACAAAAAAAACATTTCTAATTTAAAAATCATTTTGAAAATCACGTGAATATTTAGTGATTTTAACTAATTAAGCATCTTTACATAAACACAATAACTGATATTTAAACAGTTATGAATGAAACGCAGGAAAATTGAAGAAATTCTTAACATATACAGCTTTCCTACATAATCATTTAATATGGTTTATATAAAATATTCATTTTATCAAATAATCAAGAGCAAAAAGACATTCAGATCTATTTATTAGTAACAGTAGAACATTATATATAAGGACAAATGTAAACAAATCTAACAAACTATTAAATTAGCTAATTATTTAAACTTTACAGCTAAATCATATTTTTCTGTATTTCATTTATAAATATATCACTAACATGAAACTCTGTGATGTGAAGCACACTGACGCCATCTTCCTGTTTTATATGAAGGCTAGCTCTGTTAGCATTAGCTCTGTTATCGTTAGCTCTGTTAGCGTTAGCTCTGTTAGCGTTACCTCTGTTATCATTAGTTCTGTTAGCGTTAGCTCTGTTAGCGTTAGCTCTGTTAGCGTTAGCTCTGTTATCATTAGCTCTGTTAGCATTAGTTCTGTTAGCGTTAGCTCTGTTAGCATTAGCTCTGTTAGCATTACCTCTGTTATCGTTAGCTCTGTTATCGTTAGCTCTGTTAGCATTAGCTCTGTTAACATTAGCTCTGTTATCATTAGCTCTGTTAGCGTTAGTTCTGTTAGCGTTAGCTCTGTTAGCGTTAGCTCTGTTAGCATTAGCTATGTTAAAACCAGCAGATTGATTTTAATCCTTAATGAAGGTTTAATGTGTTCACAAACAGAATAATTGAATGAAAATGAACATGTTTTATTTTATCTGAGATTGTTAGCATTTAACTCAACTAGCTTAATGCTAATAGTTTGTTTTAGCAGGAAAAAGTGACACAAACTCATCTTTACATTTTCATTTAAAGTCATAAAACAGCCAGAAGTTTAAAACAGCACAAATAAAGGAGATCAGTGTTTATCTGACTGACACTGTGATTCATAACTGTTACAATAATCATTTTTAGTTACAAATATTTAAAGTATTTATAGTATAAATACTTTGATGAAGTAAAGTTTTCTGTTTGTTCTGGTAAATCATGTTTAGTTTCCAGACTTGTTCAAGTTTTGGGTTCTGGACTCGACTGGATGCTGAATGTTAACGACGTCCAGAACCTCCAGAACATTCAGAACCTCCAGAACATTCAGAACATTCAGAACCTCCAGAACATTCCTCCGCTGTTTAGTTTTCCATCAGTGTTTTCTACAGCTTTTTGTACATTGAGCGTCTCTGTGTGTGTGGGGGTGTGTGTGTGTGTGTTGTGTGTCGGTGTGTGTGTGTGTGTGTGAGATCATCCAGTCACGCGTTCAGGTTGTGTTTTGCGTCTTGTTTCAGCCCTGATCAGTTTGTTGCCATGACGACCAGGTAGCGTCTGAAAGGCTTGTTGATCTGCTGCTTCTGGTGATTTGGTGAATATTTGTTTGTATTTTGTGTTTATGGCTCTAATAAATGTTCCCACAGTCAGTCAGTTTGACTCACCGTCTGTCTCCACTTCCTCTCCACAGAGGAAGGAAACCAGCAGCTTTTTATAGACGGGATCAGACTGAAGATGTGTCAGAAATATTATTATTACTGACATAAACCATCGTATAAAACTTCCATGGATCAGTTATCAGCTCTGAGATCATGAAGGTTTATTAAACTAAACTGTCTCCAGGTTTTGGTTTAATCTGATTATTAATGTTCAACATTTTATTTAAGTAAAGTTGTGAAAATATCAGAGGAGCCTTAAGGACAGAACATGAGGTAGAACTAACTCATCATCCTGGTTCTGGTCCAATCTGATCGGAGCTTGAAGAGTCGAACCAAAACGGTTTGGTGCCTCATGATGTTCCGACCTGCAGATGGAGCTCTGACCTCTGACCTTTGACCTGCAGCAGCAGCAGATGTTTGGTTTCATCCTCTAATGTGATGGTTATTAATCATGATCTCTGGTTCTGTGTCCAGGTTGTTCTGCTGATGGTCTGAGGTTCAACCGGGTCAGCAGATCCATCTCTGATCCAACCTTTATGATGAAGGTTCTGGTCATGACTTGAATATTTCTGGGTTGATCCGGTTGAATCGATTCAGGTCCAGAAACCCATTTCTGTCCACGGTTCTGATCTGTGATTTAATGTTGGTTCTTATAGAACCAGCAGGGATCTCAGTCCGAGTCCATCAGCTCCATCTGTTCATCCAGAACAGTCCAGACCCGGTTCCAGACGGATCGATGACTCATCCTGACCAAGTTCTGGGCGACAGTGAGCAGTAACAATCAGGAGGAACCAGGTGACCCGGCCGGATGGAGGAAGTTCTGGAGAACCTTACCGGTGGACCCGCGTTGTGTCTGGTGCCGACCCAGACACGGAGCGGTTCTGCTGACGTCAGCAGCTCTGAGCTCAGACGGGAAAACCTGCCATTATGGAGGCTGTTTGTCTGCAGGCCGTTAATACAGAGAGATAATGCCAGGTTGGATACCTGGGATTTAGCAGACAAACGCAACGGACGACAACCAGCTGCTAGCGCGCACACACACACACACACACACAACGGACGACAACCAGCTGCTAGCGCGCACACACACACACACACCCACAACGGACGACAACCAGCTGCTAGCGCGCACACACACACACCCACAACGGACGACAACCAGCTGCTAGCGCACACACACACACACACACACACAACGGACGACAACCAGCTGCTAGCGCGCACACACACACACACACACACACAACGGACGACAACCAGCTGCTAGCGCACACACACACACACACACACACACGTTTGCGCTGCTATCTTTGTTGGGACTTTCCATTGACTTCCATTCATTTCTACAGTCTAACTGTAACCAAAACTGAATTCACACCTTAGTCCTAAATCTGACCCCTGACCCAAAAACAGCAGTTGGTCCCCACAAGGTACTAGAAACAAACGCGCACACACACCCACTGCTCACACACACACCCCGTTCACACACTCACACTGCCCACACCCCGCTCACTCACACACACACCCTGCTCACACACACACACTGCTCACACACACACCCCGCTCACACACACACCCTCTCTCTCTCCCTGCGTCCGGCTCTCTGACTCAGTTCGTCTCTCCTGTCGGTTCCAGACGCATCAAACCAGCGAAGGTAAGAAAACAGAAAAACACCTGAAATATTGAAATGATCAGATTGAGAACATAATTAATCATTAATCAGATAAATGTGCTTTTAATCTGAATAAAACTCAACATTAATTCTGTTTAGCTGTTTAGAGGAAAATCTATAAATTAAAATAATTCAGCTCCATTTTAATTAGTATTTTAATAAATCTCTAGAAAATGAAGCATCTTAGTCACAATATCAACACAAAATCTTAACATTTTGTAAATGGACATTTTATAAAAGTAAAAACTGACTTTTACACATTTATCTATTTGTTTGCTGGAGTTTTTGGTAAATTTATAAACTTTTTGCTTATAAAATCATTTTTATTAAGACGTTTATGGTTCTGGTTCTGCTCTGACTTCAGTCTTTTATTAAATGGATTTTATGTTTTATTCTGAAATGTGATTTTTATTCTGATCTTTAAAAACTTCCTGATCCGTTTCACTGAAAGGTCCAGAAGAACCAGAAGAATAAAGAACAAGAAAACATAAAAATACAGAAATTAACTATTAAATACTAGAATCACATGATTAAATTAAACTTTATCAGAACATTTTGGACCTCAGGAACCGATCTACTCTCTACTGGGTCCAGTTTGGAATAAAAACCCATCAGAACCTTCAGAACCAGTCGTTCCTGCAGAAAGCAGGATGTGATTGGCTGCAGAACCAGAACCATCTGATTCTGGTTCTGGTTCTGGTTGCGGTCCAAACTGTCTGCTTGTGTTTCAGATGATGGATGAAGAAGCTACAAAGCGCTACGTCCGGTCCACGGAGGACGGGCCGCACCAGAACCCGGCTCAGGTAAAACCCGAACCCACCAGAACCCTGAAGCCCCGCCCACCACCGGAACCGGCTGTTACCATGACAACAGCAGGTTCCTGGACCGGATTGGTCTGGACCGACTGGAACAGTTTATGAAGTTAAAGCAAAAGAAAACTGAATTTATTCCTGAAACTTTTAATGGAAACATGAATCAGTTATAAAATCAGGATAATAATTTTACCTGGAATCCAACATTATTTACATGTTTTTATTTATTCACATGTTTTTATTTATTCACATGTTTTTATTTATTTACATGTTTTTATTTATTTATTTACATGTTTTTATTTATTTACATGTTTTTATTTATTTACATGTTTTTATTTATTTACATGTTTTTATTTATTTATTTACATGTTTTTATTTATTTACATGTTTTTATTTATTTACATGTTTTTATTTATTCACATGTTTTTATTTATTTACATGTTTTTATTTACATAAAGATATAAAATCTTTATCAGGAATGTGATTGGCTGCAGTGAGCTCCCAGTTTGGATCCTGATGAGTTAAACTGGATACAAACCAGTTAATTTAACATTTTATTTATTATTTATTGCTGAATAATGACGTCAGAAAGTCACAGCTGGCAGTTTGTCCACCAGGGGGCGCCGCGCACAGCGCTTTGAGTCTCATTTGAGAATAAACAACTTAATGACCAATTAATAAATTATGCAGTAATAAATAAAGAGGAATTATTTAAATTTCTGTTAAAACATTTATTTCTCCTCTGAAGGTTCATCAAAAACATCTTAGATTCAACAAAGACGATAAAATGAAATAAATTTGAAATTTTAAAACATCTGAATAAATTAAAATGTGATTTTAAGGCTTTAAAAACAAACCCAGAAACCCAGAAACCCAGAAACCCAGTAATCCATGAATCCAGAACACGACCAGCTGAACTTCCTCCACTTTCCTCTCAGCTCTTCACTTTAACTGGTTCTGCCAGCCTGAAACCTCCTGCAGGTCCAGTTCACCAGTCTGGACCAGTTCAGGACCCGCTGGGTTCTGGAGAGTCTCCACCGTGTTTCACCACCAGAACCAGGTCTGGTTCTTCTCCAAACCTCCTGGACCGGTTCTGCTGAAGGGACCGGCTGGTTAGGCTGAACCAGAACGGGTCAAAGTTCAACTTTACTGACAGTCAGTGTGTGTGTGTGTGTGTGTGTGTGTCCAGAGTAAAGCTCAGGGTCACCAGGAGGAGAGAGAGATCAGCGTTTTGCCACGCAGGAGGACAGAAGAGGACGAGGTGAGACAGTAGGAGACGTCCAGAGGACATCTGGACTCCTTTGGTTCTGATAAGATCAGATGATCCATGAAACCAGAATTTATTCTAATCAGATCAGATCCAGGAGTTTCTGCTTTTTCCATATAAATCATCATTAGACATTATTTATCATATTTAGTATTGATACCAGTTCAGTCTGATCATCAGGACCAGGACTGTGTCCTCAGCTGAGGACGGTCCAGGTGGGCATGTTGGACATGTTTAAATGTCCTCAGTTTTTCTGGTTTAACCGTCAAACTGTTTCTAAATACGATATGATTATAGCTGATCTATCTGAATGTTTTCTCTGCTGAACCTCCTTCAGGCTCAGATTCATTTTAATTTATTTCAGTTAAAGTCAGAAGACAAAGTCCAGCTGGACGTCAGTCTGTCTGTCCCTCTGTGTCCCCAGATGAGGACGTTGGACTCGTCTTCGTCCTGCTGTCTCAGAGTGAAGGATCGATGTCCAAACGGATTCATCAACCTGCTGATCACTAAAGGTAAAAACACCTGGACAGTAAAACAGCTGCCAGCCGCACTAAACAGCATCGATCGGCTATAAGAGCCATGATGTCACAATAATCAATTAATCAGCTGATTGATTAAAATCAAGTTGATCATTCTGATAAGGGCTTCATGATCCATTTTATTTATAGTTTCTGTTTTTATTTCAGTTTATTTATTGGTTTTTATCTTTTATTTTCTATATTTAAAATATTTTCTAGTTTCAGGTTTTTTACAAAGTTAAAGTTTATTGATCTTTCAGAGAGAAAACCTGTTACTAAATGATTATCATTGATCATCAATATGATCATTTATCATCCAGTTTGTGTCTCTGAATAATAAAACTAAACTCATATTTTACAGTTTCTGTCAGTTAAATGTTGATCAAACTTGAACTCTTTTTAATTGAGTTGGTTTAACGAGTTTAGGTTTTACTTCCTGCTGTTTCTGCTGTTTCATTTCCTGACAGTTTGTCTCTGATGAAGTTTCTCAGTTTGAGCTGCAACAGAAACTAAATGAATTATTTTACTGTTGTAGACAAAACAAACAGCAAAACCTCGTTTTCCATTTTCACCACTGAAGGAAAGAAAGTTATGAGAAATGATCCAGTTTGTCCTGATTTAATGATTCACTCTGACAGTTTAAATCTGTTCATCTAAAATAGTTATTTAACTTGAATTAAAAAAGTTCTTCAGGTTTTGATGATTTTCTGGGTTTAATAAAATCCTCCTGATTAATCTTCCTCAGTTTTCTCTGTTAAAACTTTTGGTGTTTGAATTGAAATGAAAACAGATGAAAATAAAGTTTTATTCAAACAGCAGTGAGTTCTGGATTAAATGTTTAATTTATTGGATTTATTTAATCCCTTAATAATCTGTTTATTTTCCTCCATGATGATGATGAATATTATTTAAATGAGATTATTTCCATAATTCTGGAGGTTTTATATTTGCTCCTGTTGCAGGTTAGAAACATATATTTGTATAAAATATATATATTATATATATATATGTATGTATGTATGTATTTTATTATTATTTATTTATTTTC